>PVKM010000359.1:0-24898 GCA_004027735.1 Carollia perspicillata
GTGGGGGGAAGGCAGAAAACTGTACTTGAATAACAATTAAAATTTTAAAAAAGTCAAAAAAAAAACAAAAACAAACAAAAAGTGTTTCTTATTTCAGCATAGGAATACTGTCAAATAGTGCCTGTGAAGAGAAAGTGGCAGTACGGTCGTGGTTTTAGAAGGAAGCCAGGAACTCAAACTGTAACTGCATTTTAAAAATAGCAAAGCAGCTATGATTATAATTTAGCTCTCCAGCACGTAAGCGTGGTATGAACAGGAAGTGGGAGTACATCTTCTGAGCCTGATAAGACTCTCTAATGTAAGACATATGCTCTGTTTCTTGGCTGAAGAGCCAGGCCCAGCCAGAAAGAAGGAAAGCACGTGTGTTTAGCTTTAACCCAAAGAGCAAACTTACCAACTTTGGGAGATTTTTTGAATTGCTATTGAATTAAGTGATGCAGTCAAGAGATGTATAGCATAGATTTAAATGTGGAAAAACTGCCTTTATTGGGAAAATTAAAATTTGAAGTACCTTCCAGAGGAAAATGAGTTAAGTGAGCGCTGCGGTTCAAGTCTGTGTCACCTCAGGGCGGTCCCCACGGGGCAGAGCCACCCCAGGGGAATCAGTGATGACCAAGGAGACATTCCTGACCGGAGACTAGCCATTGTCTATAAAAGGCCAGACTTGAATTCACTAGGGATCCTGTGTTTTGAGAACATTCTACAACACCAATACTATTCATAATTCTACTTACAACAGATAGAAATGTGACAAAATGCCCCTGAGGTTCCCCTTGTGTTTAAGGAAGGAGCCAGTGGGTGATTCGCCTCCAGATCGATGTGTAGGGAAAGCGTGACGGGGTGACATGGCTCAGCAGTGGGTATGTGACAGTGTCACGTCACCCAATTTTGTTACATAGCCCACATTAGGGGCAACGAAGTTTGAAACAGTAATATACTGAGTGCTACTGGTGACGAAAGTGAGCTAATATAATTGAAAGACCTTTGTGAGATTTAAAGAGCATTGTAAATTAGTGGTAAATTTTTATGCTTATCAGGTCGAGAACTCAGAAAAGTTCATTAACTTGCCTACCACCCTATGGCTAGTAAGTGGTCGGGCCAGAAACGGAGCCCAGCTGATCGGACTCTGGACTGTATGCTGTGAATCGTTACGCTGTGACTTGTGTTATCGTTCACCTGAAATGCAATGCCCCTCTGCTGCTTGATGATGTCATGTGAGACTATCTCGTGAATACGGACCATCAGCCTGGCACTGAGATGGAAAACTGTAATTCCAGCACCAGTCAGATTCTAAGGGGAAAAAAAGGTTATGCCACCTTCATCCATGTTCGACCTTGTCTTATCACTTTTTTAATTTTAAAAAGTAAACTTTTACTTTTAAATTAAAATGTTGTTTCTTAAAAAATTTCATGTGTTTAATACTTATACTATAAGATTTTACCTTATTTTATTTAAGCCCCTGTTTGGAGAAGTGGTTAGTTCCAGGGCTGGAGCAGGGGAAATGTGAATCTGGAGGACCTGGTAATACAGAAAAAAGTAGGGATGTGTTCAAACAAACAAGCAAACATATGAAAAACACAATGATATCATGTCAAAAAGACATCAGGGCCAACCAGAAAGAGCTCCCAGTGGCCAAAGCTGGAACCATTTGAGAAAGAAAGAAATAACAATTGCATCGGGTTATAACCCATAGAGTAAAATAAAATGTCCAGGTATCATAGTGATATTAACAAATATGTCATTGAATTTAAAAAATAAATGTAGGAGAAGAGACCGTCTATCTTACACAAAATTTGCAATTAATAAATGTGGAAGAAATGAGAAAAATAGAAAACTAAAAATAAGCCACAGGAATGTTTGTTACGGGCAAGATGCATGGATGGATGCTAAAGTCAGTGGACTAGGAACAGGATATTTTCACAATCTCAAAGTGTCTTCCCCAAATATTTATTAACTATAAAAGTACAAGGAGTCACATTGGCGTAGAGGAACCTGGCAATAGCGTCTTAACCAAGTGATGGGCGTGAAGGTTACTAGGAATGAGATGCCAATATTGTGAACTTCCTGCATTAGGATGTCCCGAGAATGATGCGACACTTCGGTGCGTTCTGGTTAAAATACGTAATACTCGATTTAATCACGAGAAAAAGGGGTCAGAGCAAACCTGAAGCACATTCTACATGGACTTGACCAGTACCCTTCCCAAGTGGCACAGTCATAAAACTGAAGAATGATCCGCAGTGTCAGAGACCGAGGAGACCTGACAATGAGATGCAACGCCAGACTTGGATGGGAAGATGGAAGGTTGTTAGCAGAAGCAGAGTGACCCAAATAAAGTCCGCAGACTAGTTAATAATAGTGTCGTACCAATGATAATCTGTTAGTTTTGATCTTTACGTCACGGTCATATGAAGTATTGATATTCAGGAGAGCTGGGTCAAGAACTGTTACAGTTTTGCAACTTTTCTAGGAGTCTCAAATGATTTCAAAATAAAAAGTTAAAAACAAAAGACTCTGATTCTACCTTGTTCTAAATGATTGTTTAAACCATCTGTTCCCATATTTCTCCTGACTTGGTCATTCGAATAGCAATTTCAGGATTCTCACCTACCTGATTAACACTTACCGGTTTCTCACGCTATTTTACAGGAAGGAAATCGAGGCACAATGGAGTGAATAACTCGAGGTCACAGAACTAATAAGTGACCACACCAGGACTCATCCTTAGGCAGTCTGATGCAGAATTTGTCTTAACTTCTTCATCCTTAATCCCTCCTGTCCCCAATGTTGCTATCATCTGTACCATTGTTTTCTGGCTAGCTTCTTTAATAATGACCCTGTTTATTTTAAACTTAAATAAAAAGTCATTCAAAAAATAATTAGCTGTGTTATAATAAGGCCATCAGGGTGGGGATTTTTGTTTTATCCACTGACATACCACAAGCTTATTGAACAGTGCCCGGCACAGAGAAGGTACTCAAAAAACATCTATTGAATGAATGAATGCGAAACTCTACATCACAACTATAAATGAAAGCCAGTATCACTCGCCGGAAATAGAAAATAATCTTCAAAATTAATACTATGGAAACAATACACTATTATTAAATGCTTTTGCTTCCTGAATGCTTTGGGGCTCCGTATGTCAACATATAAAAAGTAATGCAAATGTTAGAAGATATAAAAAAGGATATCAGTTACATTCTCCTTGATTTAATGAGAAGGATTTAAAGAGAATAATTTTGCAAGTGAATCGGTTTTATTTAAAGTCCTGTCAGTATGCCACCTAAAACCGTCGAACAAAGGACCGGCATAAAGTGCCATTCCCTGGGGAGCCGACCAGCTGAAGGGGGCTCACGTGGAATTGGAGAGCTCCGTGCCTCTCCGTCTCCCTCACTCCTAAACGTCGTCTGGACTCTTCTGTGATCTTCCGCCTCCTCTGGCTTTCCTCCCATTCCTGTCTCCAAACCCTTAGAGAATTATGTGTAGCCTCTGTAGCACTCCTTTGGGGATAGCACTTAAAACGTAAATTCATCACTGTTTTTTTCTAAGCCTGTCTCCCTCACTTAAATTATAATTATGCAGGACATCAGGGAGTGGAGTGTGTCACAGGTTGTTTATATCCCCAGGGCTCTTGCCAGTATCTCACAAAATGCTAGCCCCATAATAAAGGGTTGAAGTGTTAAAATTAAGGAAATTACAGAAGTTAGAGGAAAAGAAAGAATGGTGTGGTTTTCTCCTGTCCTTGCAGCCATGATTTTGTCATCACCTGTGTTTGAAAAGCTTATTCTTGAGATCAGTAGTTCGATCTTCCCAAACACAGGGCCGGGAGGGCTCCCCATGAAGATGAACAGGTAGATGGCCACCCCTTCCTTCAAAATCTCTCAGAATGGATTTGCTTCCTAGAACAATGATAACAGTGCACTCCTCCTTTATGGAATAAGTGTGAAAACCTGGACTGGTGCCTCCCTGGTAGACATCACTGCCACTTTTCTGTGGCTTGCTGACCAAGTGGGCACGGGGCCTCTGTACATGAGTGATGAGCTCTGCTGTGCACAGAAAGGGTGATGGGTCAATGCAGCTTCTAGGGTAAGAAGCTGTAAGGTGGCAAAGAAAACACACTACAGAACATTTTTACTAGAAGCCAGAAATGAAACCTTCCCTGGACGTCTCCTGGGATGGCTAACAATGGTTTCTTAGGAGCATGTTTTTATTTATATCTAGATAGAAACCAACCAGCTAAGTATTGCATTTGAGGATAGGATTCAATATATGAGTACAAGATCTAACACAGAGGTGCATGACAAGCATCCCTGAGTTAAAATAATATCTACTTTATGAAATGATTATACAGAAATCAATAGCTTTTATATGCATGAAAAAATGCTTAGGATATGTAATGGGAGAAAATTTATTGACAATAAGCAATTACAGACATAAAATAACTGCGTCCTCATGTATAATAAATGTTATCAAAAACATGCTGAGATACAAACTTTCTCCCATATCGGAGCGCCAAAAATCCACCAGTTTCACCAGCATACTTGTCGGCAAAGCTGTCAGGACGTGGGCAATCTCATACGTACGAGTAAACCGACACGGGCCCTACGGAAGGCGATTTGGCAACAGGGTCAAAATTACAAACGTGTGCCCCCTTTAACCTGCCAGTGCCGCTTGTGGGAAGTTGTCCTGTATTCCTGTGATGTGTGAAGTGGCCGACAGCGCCCCTGCAGAAGCAATGCGTGACGTGCCCTGGGACTCCCTGAAGCCCTGTTGGTATGCAGAATGGCACACGATTGCAGCGGGGAAAGCATTTATCCAAAGACTTCTTTGTGAAAAATATAATTGTACAAGAATAAACTATAGACATTTCAAATGAAGGACATTTTACAAAATACCCGACTGGCACTCCTCAAAACTATCAAGGTCAGCAAAATAACAGAAAGTCTAAGAAACTGTCCCAGACAAGAGTTGCTGAAGGCAACATGATGGCTGATGTAATATGACCCCTCCTGGGGACAGAAAAGGGTAAAAGTAAAGCAATCTGAACAAAGTATGGATTATAGTTAGTAATTATGGATCAACATTAGTTCAATAGTTGTGACAAGTGTACCATACTAAAGTAAAATATTAATTACAAGGGGAAGCAGGTGTATTGGAATTCTCTGTACTAGCTTCAAGGTTTTTTTGTAAGTTTAGAACACTTCTTAAGAAATAAAAGTTATTAATAAAAATAAATTGTCAGATAGCCCAATAATGCCATACGTCTGTGTAACATTCAAGAAAGAATAAGGAAGCCGTCTGAACGGACAAAGAAAGATCTGCGACACCGTGAAGTGAAAAAAGCAGTCTTGTAAGAACCGGTGTATTTCTAAAGAGACCTGCATGTGCACACCAGCACCTACCAACGGTGGTCACCTGTCAGCGCTAGAGTGGAAACAGCAGAGTGATGGAGAACAGAGCGGGGAGAAAGAAAATAGACACACATACTAACTATGTCAATGGCATGCTTGTTAAACTAATTGTTAACTCCTGCTTATAGGACCCTCTAAGCAAGGAGATGGGCCCCTGGGTAAAATGTGATTATTGCTGAAAAGCAATCTCCTTCCCCAAATGATAAATCTTTCTACCCCCTACATCTCTATGGATTCATTTAAAAGACAACGTCAAAACAAAAACGTAACTGATTTCAGCCTGCCAAACTTTTATGAACCAAAACTCCTAAATGACTTTGCCTAAAAGATCATGTGACCCTCCCATAGGATCTCCAGTATCTTTTTTCAATAAAATGAGGGTAGGTCTAAATAAAATTTTCTGTTTTGAAAAACTCTTATTATTGATTGAAAGAGGTAATTTATGGATAGGGAAGAAAAGGGGGGGGTAAGTGCAGAATGAGAAATCCATAAAAAACTTTGAAATGAAGAGTGAGCTATGAAAGTTGGTTATTTTTGAAAAAGCTTAACAAAGTCAATTTATGTTCTACCTCTGGCAAGATATTCCCTCACTGAATAGTTCAACAGTAGGTATATAAGAGGGAAAGAATAATTTGCAATTGGAAGTCATTCATTAAAAATAAACCCTAGTGATTTGAAGAGTTAGATTTATTTTGTCGTTATTTCAAAGAACTGTTAGAAACACAATTCAGATGGAAAGGCATTTGACTATATGAGCTTCACAACGACTTCATCTCAAGTCAGCCCGCCCCCTAACGTGTGAGTCAGGCCAGGTCAAAAGTACATATTGAAGTCAATATGCCGTGTATCTAAATATTTTAAAGCTGTGAATCAAGCTAACAAATTGTTAAGTAAATATTTAAATCCTCCTACCTTTACATCTTCAAAACAACCTAAAAGCTTAGGGTTGAATTTACATTTCTCAGACTCTCAGTTCCATCCATACCGGAAAATAACACGGAGGAGGGGAGCTGGCCCCCAGCCCATGGGCTCCCCATCCCTGTGAGGGAAGACATGGGGAAGAAGTCACAGGAGTTGCTTGGGCCACGGGAGCTGGGAATTCATTCTTCTACCCAGGTTATCCCAAATGTGGTCTGGCAGAGGCTCTGAGTGGGCATGTCATCTCACTCATGGGCGGGGTGGGGCCAAAGAAGGGCAAAAGTAGGATCTTCAAAAGTTTCCAGTCTAGGATGAGGGGCCGTTCTCACCTGTTCTAAGGGTGAACCTGCTACTTCTTGGTGATCAACCATCAGGTGTGGGAATAGAGAGTAAGTAAGCCCTTCGTTCTTCTGGATCCTTTGGAATAACACTTTGAAATGAAGGCCTTTTTAATGATGATGTTAATTGACAAATAGAGAAAAAAATCCGAAGAGGCAATGATTTGTATTGGGCTTCATGCACCACTGGGATTTCCTGAAATTCAAGGCCATGAATGAAATAAAGTGGAACTGATTTTTTTTCCTGTGATTTTTACATAGCAGGTGATTCAGAAGATAATCTCTAGAGAGGAGGAGAGGTGGTAGGGGAATGGATAAGACTTTTCCTCTTCAGTTGGAACCATTCTTAACTGTTGAGTTTTAATTTTTATTATGTGGATATATTGCATTTCCACTCAAACAACAACAACAAGAGGGAAGATCTTCGAACAGTCCCTTAAGCAAATAGAGAAGTTCAAATGTTGAATTTCATTATCAGGCATAGGTCTTTCAGTCCCAAGATGAAGCATGCCAACACAACGTATTAGGTAATGTGATAAATACAGAAACTCTATTTTTTCTTAATGGCCACGTTCACATTAGAAGCAAGCTGTCAGTAGCAAACAGCTCTGCCGGAGCTGCCTGGTTTAGCAGATGTCTTTGTTGGGAATGTGACAATTATCACCATTATTTATTTCACTGCATATCAAGTGGCGTGGAGGGAAGCCCAGTTCTCCTCAATAGTGCACGTGGTTAATTATGTCATGCTCTCTCCTCACGTGCCTTATTCTTTGTGCCTTGCTCTGGAAATTATCATAAAAAGACATATCTTTTTATGGGAGCACAAGGTATCTGCATTAAAATTGAATGCAGTTCAAAGCTAGTATCAGCTGTCACACAAAACTATGTAGGCAACATAGGGAAAAGTAATTCTTTTCCAGTGCCTTTACTTGCTGCACAATAATATTAGATAACATTTACCGAGCCCTCGGTCTGTGCCAAATGACGAACAAGCATTTGACATACATTTTCTCCTCATTAAAATCAGAAATTTCCACGATAGTTGTATATATTCTTTCACTTGCACTGTGCCCTCATTTTAAAATGTTATTGTTTGTTATATTAGCCAATGACTTATTTTGATATGATGAATATCATGAATTTTTGCCCACTGAATAATTTCTACTATAGAAGTGCTATTATGAATGGAAACTTTGTGTTTCAGGAAAGACCAAATCATTAAGAAGGACAACATAAAAATCTTGCCCCCAGAATAGCCAAAATTGTATTCTTAGCTCAATCAATTAAATCCAAGTAACTCTTTATATAAAATTCAAAAACTCAATAAACAATAAAACATCTGCTGTGAGAATACTTTACATTCACTGGGTTGGACACAAAAATGAATTAGTCACTGTCCCTCTCGTCTAAGCAATGGGTCGGAGGGAGAAGAGAAACAAATAATTGGATGCCAAGACAGACTGTGGTGAATCCCGTGTTACAGATATCAACCAGGTACTTGATAATGGGGGCAGCCTCTTGTTCTGATGTGGGCGATGCGGGGAGAGCACGTTGAAGGAGATTGATTTGCACCGGACAAAAGCTGATCTGAAGGGAGGGCACCTGGACAGAGGCAAGAGCTTAAGGAAAAGCACCTGAGCACAAGGCCTGTTTGGGACGACGTGTCACAGTTGAGTGGGTGATCGGGCTAAAATGATGGATTTGGACCAAATCCCGGAGGGCTTTGACTGCAGCAGGCAATGGGTGGGAAAGGAAAGTCTTTGAGCTTGAAGTGCTATGCCCAGATCTGAACCTTTGGAAGGTCACTGCAGCAGTAACATTCAGAAAAGCCAACACTTGAGATATGGCTGGGGAAAGGCAATTAAATGAGCCAAAGAAGGGAGAAGAGTTACCTCGAAATGCAAAAGCACTTATGGGAATGGCAAGGTTGATTATTCTACTAAATAGAGGAAAAACCAAGTGAGAAAGGGAGACAATTTAGGAGGCTCCAGTTAGTGAGCTTCGAAGAAGGGCAGTGAGCAGGAGGAGACCGGTGTGAAAGATAACGGTGGAAGGACACGCCACTGCATTGATTAGCCAAGATCAAAAACAGAGCAGTGAAAAGTGATGAGCTTAATTTAGATCAGCGTTTAAGGTATCTGCAATACATCAGTGTGGGAGGCTCAGCATGTGGTTGGGAACGGGGTCTGATTAGGGGAGGACAGATGAGGGATTGAGGAATAGAGCTGGGAGTCACCCTCATCAAGAGGATAGCTAGACAGATCAAGCTGTAAGACAGGATGAGATTACCAAGGGACTGGCAGGACCTAAGACAGGATGGAACACTGAATCTTCAGAAATTGTACATTTAAAGGGCTTGTTTTAAAGGAGTAGTGTGTAGGGATTCTGGACGGAAACTACACAAAAGCTGGTGGCCGTGAGGCAGGAGGGCCAGTGGAATGTCACATGGGCTCCAGTGGAGGCGAGAGTTCCAGTAAGAAGAAGGTGGTAAATGTTTCCAAATTCTGCTGAAAACGGCATCTGAGCAGAAGGTCTAGGAAGAGGTTTTGGCATGAGGACTTTCCAGGGGCTGATGGCACTGAGGATTAAGAGGGAGAAGAAAACAGGTGGATGAAGTTTATGGATGCAGAGGAAGGAGAGAGACAGAAATACCACAAACAGAAATTCGATTCAAGGTCGAGTAGTAAAACGGATGAGAAGAAAAACAGATGCTAGAAAAGGTAAACCCAAGTAACACCACCATGCACTTAAATAAATGGTCGGACCAATCATTCACAAGAAATCGTTCATATTCTATGTGAAACTACTAACCACTGCCTGATGTTTTGCCTTCAAGCGCAAACTTTCACATGCAGAGGCTCTCTCTACAGTCAGCGGGCCCAGCCCTGTGGCCAGCCGGTCACCCTCTGGATGGTCACACCATCATCTTGGGGTTGGCACATCTGCAGCCATCGCATGCAGGGACCACAGCACACTGGGCTCCCTGGTCCTTTGCACCCCAGATGGGGACACAGTCACAGTTCTCTAAAGTTCCAAACATAATTGTTGTTTTTCCTAGGATAAGTACAGTGGCTCTATTATGCACCCTCAACGGGAGACTGAGCAGAGTTTGGGATGTGGTCATCCCTGAGTCAAAGAGGAATTGTTCGTCAGATGTTGGCAAATATATGCAAATGGGCCCTGGGAGCACATGCCTTCTCTGAGTCTTCCCAGAGAATGTTGACCTAGTTCTGAAGCATTTATTTACACGTTCTTCTCACACAATTTTGAAAGTAAACCCAGAGGCCTTATTTTTGCATCACAGAGGTTGGTCCAATGTAGGCCAAATGTTGGTTTATTGTTGAAGCCGTGAAGCTGTGCAACGGATGTAAGGATTTATTTTACCGTTCTCTCTACTTTGCGTATGTTTGAAATTTTACATAGGGAAAAGAAAAAGAGAAAATGGAAAGGCGACATGTCTTTATTGTGCTTGTGTAGCTGGGAGGAGTGGGAACCTTCCTTGCCTTCCTCTTTCCTGGTGACTTACATAGCAACCTTTGAGAACTGGCCTACCCGAGTTCTCTTTCTTCCAGAACAAATTAGAGTGTGCTCGCAGGAATACGTGGGCGGCTCTAACATCATTGTTATTCCACATATTCCCACACGCTCCCTAAAACTCTTCCCTGCGCTGTTATTTCATCTATTTCTGTGGAGTTTCTGTACCCACAGGTATTCTCCCAAATTGTTTTGCCTCTTCCTCCCCTCACAAAATCCATCCCAAAAGAAAACAGGTTTTAATCATTCATGAACCAGTCTTTATTGGATAACTAGTATGTGCTATTACTTTAATGCTGCTTTTTAATTCCATAGCTAAATAGCTTTGTGAGGCAAAAAATGGCACCCAACAGCAAGCCTTCATTTGCTCCACAGACATGTATTAAGTGCCCACTGTCTGCAAAGTAGAAGTTCGGGTCTTGGTTCCACAGGTCACGGGGAACTTCCGAGTGGAGGCGGGGATGAGTGGAGACTAGGGAGGGGCCCTTGCAGTGAGGGGAGGGGAGCTTTGAAAACTTGCGGATCCTCATGCTCCATACACCGAGGGGTTCAGGTCTGGCACGGTCCCAGGATGGGCTGAGAACCATTGGTCTAAATGACCAAGTCCAAGGTGGGGGGACCAGAGCTGACTCTGTACAGACTGAAGCTGGGTGGCCACCCATGGAATGTAGCTGGTGGGTGAAAGGCAGGCAGGATGTGCATCTGAAGCTGCATCCTGACAATCAGGCGGAAAGGATATGAAAGCGGCCCAAGAGAAAAAACTCAGCAGGATTTAGGCGAGGGGTCAAGACTCAGCGCTGACTGGGCTAAGGTTCGAGCCTGGACTTGTGTCCTGGCGGAGTTGTCAGCAAGGACCTAGAAAGGGCTGACTGTGCGATTATTGAGTCCCCGTTGTGTAGCCGGCACTGCGCACAGCTCCTCGCTTACGCAGTCTCATTTCTTCCGCTGACAAGGCTCGGCAGGCACACCCAGGGGTAATGGCCAGCAAGGTTGGCTGAGTGTGAGGGGCTCTCCCCACATGGAGCATCAGGCAGCTATTCCCACACTCTGCTCACTAGTGAGTAAAACAAATATGAAGGACACATGGACAAAAACTAAGGGGGGTGGAAATGGGAGGGAGGTGGGGAGCACTGGGGGGGGTGGGCTGGGATGGGAGTAAAAGACAGAAAACTGTACTTGAACAACAACTAAAATGAAAAAAATAAAAAATAAAAAACTCCTGGTGACTCCTGACTGATAGGGTCCTCACTATCCCCAGCACTATGTCCCAGGAGACACAGGGAAATTGCCAGCTTTCTCTTTGTGCCCCCGGCACCCACAGTGTTACCTGTTTCTTCCCCGGTCCCTGAGGAGGGGCCACTGTCACACCCTTCACCTCCATTCACACCAATTAACAGAGTCTGATGGCAGAGGACAGCACTGTGCTTGGGGACCTACTGCTTTTGAACAGAGCACAGGCGCCTGGAGGAATGAACTGATAGCAGAGGCAGGAGCTAGGAAGGATTGGGAAGACATGCTGAGTTCCCTGAAATCACCCTGGTGGATAGGCTGCAGCACCTTCCACTGGGTCCTACTGCCATCTGAAGAGAAACGGCAGGATATCAGGACATACAGAGGATGAGCAAGAGCCCTGCTGCTTGAGATTCTCCCGAGGTGCTTTTCAAACCACCACGCCAGCCTATCTGTGCAAAGTCCTCACTTTCACAGGGAATAATACGCAGGGATGTGTGCGCTTCTCGGAGATGGGAATCAGAGGGCACGATCCATCAAAGCCTCTTCCTTTCCATAACTGGAGTTGTAGACCCAGACCCTGCTGCATTAGTGTTCCCAACACCGGGACTGCCCTGCCCCACAATAAACAGAGTAAACAAGAGCAACTCACCCCCTCCCCGCCCCACCACCTTCAACAAGCACACACGGTCATGGAATTTTCCTCCTTTTATCAAAATTACTTGTAAGTTCAAAATTGTTCTGGAAAATATTTCTGATTACTGCCTGTAAAATATAGATGGATAGATAGATTGATGGCTTGATTTAGACTTAGATTTGGAGGTGTGAGAGAATACAGTAATGAGATGTAAGTCTGACTCTAACATAATGTCAAACTGGACAATTTTCTGTATCCAGTACCCACGGTAATTTCACAAGGCAGCATGATAAAGCAGACCAAGACTTGGCTTTGTTGCTTATTTTTTAAAAATATTTTTTTATTTATTTTTAGAGAGAGGGAATGGGAAGGAGAAAGAGAGGGAGAGAAACATCAATGTGTGGTTGCCTCTCGTGCATCCCCTGCTGGGACCTGGCCTGCAACCCAGGCATGTGCCCTGACCGGGAATCAAACTGACAACCCTTTGCTTCACAGGCCCGAGCTCAATCCACTGAGCTACAACAGCCAGGGCCTTTGTTGCTTATTAAATGTGCAACTTTTGAAAATTACTTGACTTCCCTGAGCCTTATTTCCTGCCTTAATAAAATAAAAATCATAAAACTTGCCTTGAGAGATTTTTGTGAGCATTGGGTGTAATACATGTAAAATGCCCAATAATGCCTGGGACATAGAGGCTCAGAAATATTTGTTGAATGATTAAGCAGTAGATGCTGAGTAAAGATAGTTGTTATTATTCACTACAGTGTTTGTCACACTGTATAGGCTTCAAACCTGTCCACTTCACATTCTTGGGGGAGTAATTTCAAAAGTAATGGTTTCATTTTAGTTATTAAACCAAAGACATCTGTTGCAAAAATTCAAATTATTTCAATACATCAGCATACAAATAAAAAGTGCCCTACTGCACAGCTCACACCTTAGCTGTAACTACTGATAACAGTTTGACATATATCCTTTCAAACCTTTTTCTAGGCCTATACAAATATAAAATTTCTAAACTTGAGTTTGCACTATATATTGTGCTTGTAACGTAAGTTTTTGATGTAACTTCTTGAACATCTTTCCAGGCCTCGTATTCTATTTGTATGGTGAGAATATATTTTAGCATACAAATTTCCTGTTAATGAGCAATTAGGTTACTTGCTGTTTCAACCGGTGCTGCAATGAACACCTTAATGTCAATATCATTTTGGCATACATGCTAATTTTCTAGGGTAAATTTAGAACTAGGTAAGTCAAAGGGTGCACGTATATAACTGGACTCTGCCAACTTGCAGAGAGAGTATAACGGGCTGAATCATGTCCCCTCAAAATGCTTATGTTGATGCCCTAAGCCTCAGGACCTCAGCATGCAGCTGTATTTGGAGATAAGGTTATTAAAGGGGACAATTACATTAAAACGATGCCATTGGGGTGGGCTCTACTCCAATCTGACTGGTGTCCTTATAAGAAGAGGAAATTTGGGCACAAAAACAGACAACAGAAAAGAGAAAAAAAAGAGAGACACCAGAGGTGCATGCACAGAGGACAGACCATGTGAGGACAGGGAGACGGTGACCACCTGCAAGGACAGAGACCTCTGGAGAAACCACATCTGCTGACACCCTGGTCTTGGACTTCAAGCCTCAGAACTGTGAGAAAATAAATTTCTGTTGTTTAGCCACCGAGGCTGTGGTGTTTCGTTATGGGAGGCCGAGCAAATTAAGACAGAGGGGTTATTCCCAAAGCCTTGGTGGCCCTTCTGCTTTGAGTTGAGGTGCACATGGTATTCTAGTCACTTGCTTCCTGCTTACTTGATCCCAGGCTCTCTCAGTCCCTTCTGTCATTGTCCTTACCTGCCTTGCTCGTTGCAGTTTGTTTAATAAGGGGTGTTTACTGTGAACACTGGAGATTCTCAAGGATCTTGGGATGTTCGTGAACAATTTGTTTTTTTGATGTATCTCATTCTGGCACATTGAGATAACAAGAAGAAGATATGAAGGCATTTACCCATTAAAATATCCTCTCTTTTCATTGGATGATCTATGAAACAATGTGAAGAAAATCTTTCCCACATTGTTTCTCTCTAATTTCTTGCACTGATTTATGAGGGTACATAGCTCACCTTTGTAAATTATCTTAAATTCATTAGCTAAATCTTTAGATTAGGATAATTAGATCACCCTGGATCAATCCAGGGGCTAGCTAGGGTTAACAACCCCCCTGAAGCTGTTTTACCACATTCTCACTCCCTGACCACCACTGTCCCTCAGCCTTTGTTAATATGGTACTCGTGCTTCTGCGAGAAAGACATAGAAAGGAAACTTGAAAATAAGCAGAGTGATGATCTTCGTTTTGCTCCACAGCCATCCTCAGTAGCCTTTACATAGTTCACATTCTTTCTATTTCCTGAAGAAGAGTGACCCACCCAGAATCACACAGCCACAGTGCCTGGAATAATCGGCCTCAAAATCTCCTAAAATTTCTTTCTTCCTTCAGCAATTGCTTTACTGGCAAAGTGAGAGACCGCTTTGCTGGAGATGGCTGGCTGTGTGTTGGCGACAGAAGGAAAGGAAGAGGGAGAGTGTCAACCAGTGTTTGAAAAGAGGGGTTTAATTTTGCAACCTCTCCCTTCTTTTTGTTTTCTCTCCAGAGTTCACTTTGGTTGCTTAAGCACCGTAGTTCTGGGATGGCTTCTGCTTCCTTTTCCCCAGCAGGCTAGTATATCTTGGGAAGCTAAGCATCAGGCCTGCCTGTCGCCTAGAACAGAGCAGGAGGGAGGGAGAAGATTGAGCGGGGCAGGGCTGAAACAAGAGCAGTGAGCGAGGTGGACCTGCTCTCTGGCTCCACCTTGCCCGTGGCAGGTCCAGCTGAGCCTTTCCCGTGACTGTCAAGGGGATGCCCGCTTCCTCCCTCGCCCCAAAAACAAACACAGAAGTCTCAAGGAGATGCTAAAGAAACAAAGAAACCCCGCCTTTAGAAATCTGGGTGCAGGTGAGGAGGACTGTATAGAAGAGGTGTTTGTTTTTTTTCCTGACTTTTTTCCTCATTGTGTTTGGATGTAGTATATGTGTGTGTAATGGAAGTCGGGAATAAATTAAGGAGCAAATATGAAGATAATATAATACTTTCTTTGTATTTGCAATACTCAAGTTCCATTTTTTTCTTTTGTATTTTTCTGGTGTTGCTTTTTCTACTCTGGTTTCCCAAGCTACGGATGTACCCTAAAAGTATACACAATTATTTCCAAAAAATATTTAGGTGCCTACTATGTACAAGGCATTATGCTAGGTCTGAACAAGATGAAAAGATAGCTAAGATTTAATCCACCTTCAAGGTCTGCAGTTTCATAGCAAAGGTAATTCATGGTCATGTTTGCTCACAAGCATGCAAAACCAGCTACATTTTACAAGAGAAAACATTTTAATTTTCTAGAGCTCATCGACAGCATCTAAATGTCCCTGACATTTAGCTCAAACCAAAAACATGTTTTGAAATAACAAACAATTAAATGAACACTTTTGTCAGAAACAAGGGTTTCAGAAGACTCTGCTCACTTGTGTGCCATAAAGTGTAGCAAGGAGAGTTACGCCCGTGCTGTGTGTGAATGCACGCGAACAACAGGGCTGTAAAGTGATGTAGTATATCAGCTGCAATGCATCTGCTTCGTTTAAATTCAAATTTTAATATGCACAGTTTTTCCTTTTGAAAGATTTTTATTTTTTTCCGTTTAGAGAGGGGGGAAGAGAGGGAGAGAAACATCAATGTGTGGTTGCTTCTCATGCGCCGCACCCCTGGGGTCCCGCCCAACCTGACCTGGCCCACAACCCCAGCACGTGCCCTGAATGGGAAATGAATGAGCGACGTTTTGATTCTCAGGCCGGCACTCAATCCACTGAGCCACACCAGCCAGGGCGAACATTTATAGTCTTAATAGTTGTTGTTCTGACCTTATACGTGACATGAAAAAGTAATGTTTGAGAAAGAGTTTGAATTTGGTAGGTAGTTGACTTAGTTATAAAGTCTCTTCCAACTCTTAAAATATTAGATTCTATTAGGACACAAATGTAGCCTTTTGGAATAAGAACTCCAGGGGAGCAATATCTATAGCTCAACATTAGTGTTTAATGCTGTATTCCTACTATTTGGGATGATAAAGATGGCTGCTATTTTGATTTCAATAAAATATGTTTTTAGTGGTTGGCTGGCAGATTGTTATCATTTATTGCCACATTTCTGGAAGCGAATCAAGGGAAAAAGAGTATCAACTAAAAACCATAAATAAATCTCACTCGGGATTCCTTCCATGACATGGAATGGATCAGATCGTGGGTAACAAATAACATTACCATTATTTGCTCTTTTATTTTTTACTAGATGCTTAACTATCTACCTAAAATAGGAGCCAATCAATGCCAACTGATGAGAGAGATACAGTGTAAGAAAGAGTGTAAGCATATGTCCTCCCCCCCCCCCCCCCCCCGTCAGTCTCCACGGCAACCCAATGCAATTGAGGCATGCGCCTCCTCTCTAAACGCCCTGTCTTCCTGGATCCAAGGTTCTCCGAGGTGAACCTTGAGGAAACAGTCGCTCGCCCTGAGCCCTGAGGTCTGCTAGGAAGGACGATTTGGAGAGGGGAGCTTCCTGCTGCTTGCTAGAGTGATGGCCTTGCTGCCACCTGAGGCATGCCGTCTGTCTACACGAACTTCCTCAAGTTCAGCTCAGTTCCCTCTCACTAGCCTCTTCTACAGCAGGAGGTATTCAATCATTGCCAAAGTCAATACATTAAGCCTGGTTGTTGAAGGCAGCTGGTTTCCCATAGAAGCATGTGTCCCTATTTCCTATTTCAGTCAGTTTATGATTCAGTGGTAGAAAATGCCAAAGGGAGTTGGCAACAATGGCCTTTTCCACTTATAATGGATTTTCTTTTATGTACTTTGGATTTTTCTCCAGTATTGTGCCCAGTGGTATTTTTACTGCGTAATCAGATTGGATCACTCTACAGCAAGGTGCTGATGGGCAAGAAAACTCAAGGTAAATGGCTGCCTCTCTTCCCTCAGTCCCACAGGCCACTGTGCTGCCAGTCTATTGCCAGGGACTTGGGGTCCTGAGAGGGCAGCGGGGCTCTCATCTGCATAAGAACTGGCTTTCCTGCGGAGCCTTGGAACTTGAACATTCCTTGAGTCTCCAGCGATAAGTTGAGATAAGTCAGACCTCTGAAGGGCATTCAGGATTCAGACATCCTATTTCTGCTCTGCTTTCTCTCCCACTCCTTCCTTGGCTGGTGGGAAAAAGAAAAATCCCTCCTTCTAAGGTAAAGAATTTAAGAAGGGGGGATAGTTAGTTAAATCTCTGGTCTTCAAGTTGCATGGTTCTCTCATTTTCTTTTGTTTTGTTTGTTATCAGTACTATGTCTTTTGGCTTCTCTTCCTCTGTGGAGTGAAGTCTGGTCTTTACAGAGGAAGAGGAAGTAGGAGGCTTTCTTTTTTCTAATTTTTGTTCATTAGTTGTATAACCTTGCAAATGTCACTGGACTTCCAGTACTGTATCGATTCTTACTCTATAAAAAAGCATGCCAATATCTACTCCCTTCCATTTGCAGAATATTCACACTATCAGACATTTCAGTTACATCCTTTGATCTCAACAGAACTTTCTCTACTAACTATGCTATTTAATCATGAATTTAATACCAGAATGCACTATTCATTTTCATATATTTAAAAGTTAAACACAAAAAGTATTTAAATCATACTTAGCTTGACTCCCTGTATTTGTATTTCATGACACTTAAAAGAGATTTTTGTGGATGGTAGAATACTTCTCTTGGGGAATATCTTGAATTATGAGGTTTCATCTTCTAAATTTGATGCAAACAAAATATACTCCAATATTCATTCATATGAAACTAAATTAGTTTCAGCTTTTGGGTAAGTTATATATTTTTCAATTCCATAAGAAAAGAATTTAGTTAATGGCTCTTTATTTTCCACATCATTTCTCAATCCTCTCCTGCTGTTCTTCAAAGGAAGAACGAAGAGCACTGGGAGCTTTTTGAACATTACTGTTACCAGAGAAATATTGCAGATTGCCTAATCCACTTCACAGAACACACACCTGGAATCTCAAGCTTCACCCCTGCCGCCAACCTAACTAGTCCTGTTGAAAACAGGACAGACTTGTTCTTTAAGAAGTGTCGTCTCATTTATATTGCCAGTTGGGAGGTGACTCTCACAGAGAACCTTCTTACAGACCAAATACCACCCACATGTCCTTCTGCTTGCACTAAAGGTAAAAGTTCTTGAAAACTGTGAAAACCTTCTTACCCTTTCACCAGACCAAATGTCTAGCAAATGACAAATTAAGACAGGGTTCAGGACAACAGAGAAGCCAGTCTCTTCACCTGAGGTCTTGGGTATTAGAAATGCATGAGATCTTTGAACCTTGTCTCAGGCTCTTACAAATTCTGAGGCCTTGAAACGAATCACTTCACTTCTCTCATTTAAACAATGGAGGGTAATATCTACTATCTATCCTTAAAATTGTTTTATGAATTATATAAATTACATTGATATGACGTGGCTGGCTATAAAAATTCTCATCTTCAACTATCAGATTTTAATAGGTAATTCTTGTTCTACTGACAAAGCTGGAACATTGGTCCATATTTATCATAGACAATTACCAAAACAGCAATATTTGTATAATACAGCACAGTTTACAAAGCACATTCACCTAAAGAACACTTTCACGTATGCAAATTCAGATATAAAGGGTATATTTTTGCCTATTCACCTATTCTGAGCATTTTGGGGGGATGTTTTGCTTAAGGAAAGTTAAGTAGCTGTGTGCCGGAGTTTTGGCAAACGGACATTCATGAGTTATTTACCACAATTACATTGGACATACATATAATCCACACTAGCACAGCAATTCTCAAACACTGGGGCTCAGGACCTTTTACATTCTTACCAATTATTGAGGACCCCAAAGAGTTTTTGTTGATGTGGAATATATTTATTAATACTTACTAGAAATTAAAACTGAGATAGTTTTAAAATATTATTTGTTCATCAAAAATACAATAAATCCATTACATGTTAACATAAATGGCACAGTTTAATGAAAAATAACCATATCTTCCAAAACAAAAAGAAATTAGTTTGAATAGTGCCATTGTTTTACATGTTTGCAAATCCCCTTAATATCTGGCTTAATAGGAGCTGAATTAGTTATGTGTTTCTACATTCAATCTGTTGCACATATTACACTTTATGTAGTCTCTGGGAAACTGCACTATATGCTCATGAGCAAATGAGAATCAAAAAGGTTTTTTGAAAAAAAGTCTTAGTATTAGAATTAAAATAATTTTGATTTCATGGATCTCCTTGTTTCTCAGAGACCTCCCCAAAGGTTCCCCTTTCCACACATTAGCCACTGTGCTGGTGTCTAGTACCCGGTTATGACCTAAGATATATTTGCTGAATGAAATAATGAATGCAAGACCCTGGGCTAGGTGCTGGAGATTCACAGCTGAACAGACAAGAGTCTCTGCTCTTAAGGGGCTTCGACGCCACTGAAAGAAACAACTATGGCCCAGGCTGGTGCGGCTCAGTGGACTGAGCACGGGCTGTGAACCAAAGGATGGCCAGTTCAATTCCCAGTCAGGGCATATGCTTGAGTTGCGGGCCAGGTCCCCAGTGGGGGCCACATGAGAGGCAATTATACAATGACTGATGTTTCTCTCCCTCTCTTCCTCCCTTCCTTCCCCTCTCTAAAAATAAATAAAATCTTAAAAAAATTTGCAAATATTTTAAAAAGAAACATGTATAAAACTGGGCTACCATAGGAGTAAATACAAGATACTACGGGAGGGAGGGCCTAGTAAGGGGGTATTTTGTCATTTGGGGACATCAGGGAAGGCTTGTAGTGAAAACGATGGCCGAGCTGAGACTGAAATGAAAGCCAGGTAAGAAATCCAAGTGCCGAAAGAGTGAAGTGTCCCAGACAGAGGGAACAGCAAGGCTTACTAGAGTTTACAGAGAGAGCAAGGCATGGTAGATGGTTAGAAATGAGGAAACGTTCCATGTAAGTTTCCCAAGGGAAAGCCTAAAGACTGTAAACAGGAAACTGACATACACAGTTCAAGTCTGGAAAGGTCACTCTGGGTACGAAGCAAAAATGAGTTGGGGAGGAACTAGGCAGAAAGGCTACTGCAGAGAGGTGATGCAGGAGAGAAGATCAGCCCGGCAAGAACAGGAGTAGCAGAGATGGAGAGAAATAAAGAGATCAGACATAAACGGGAAGGAAAAACTCACAGGACTTTCTGACATCGACAGGGAAGGGGCTGAATATAAAACCCCTGTTTTTGGCTGAGGCAACTGGATTGATGATACCATTTAGAGGCTGAGAACAAAGAAACAAGTGTACTGAAAACGAGGATTTAATTTGGGATACACTGTTTTGCAATGCCTCGGAACATGAGCACATATATCTGGAAGGCAGTCGGGTATGTAGTAAGGAAAGAGAACTAGAAATTTACATTTAGGAGTCATTGGCATCGAGGTAGTCACTGAATCCACAGAATTGAATGAGATCACAAAAGGAGAGCATAAAAAGTGAGGCCGGAATAAAGTGATCAGGATACAACTCTGAGGCACATGGACATTTAAGTGACAGGCCAAAGACAGAGGCCCTGGAAGTTAAACTACTGTAACATAAAGAAGCCAGAGGAAAAAGCCAGGAAAGTGTGGTTTCACAAATCAAGGGCTGTAAATGCAGCGGGCCATGATCACTGGTGTCAAATGCTGCAGAGGTCAAGTGACACAAGAAAAGGGGTCCACTGGATTGAATGTGGAGGTTATTCACGATGCTGTTGAGACTCTCAGCGGGTGCTAGGGACAGAACCCAGAAGCATCAAATAAATAATCCACAGAGGGACATTCTTGGGAAGACAGGAGGAGACAGAATCCAGAGGACAGGCATGAAATACAGAGATGAAGTACAGAGAACACTCATAGAACTCCGTGCCTCAGGTGGTGCCGATACCTGGGAGCAGCGCTGTCTGACAGGGGTGGGGTGGGGTGGGTGCAGGTAGGCTAACCCCTTTGGGGACAGGAAGTTGTTGGGAGTTCCTCTCTGATGGCTTCTACTCTCAGCTGAGCAGAAACAAGGGAGCAAATGAAAACTGAGGAAACAGTAGATATCAAGACACAAACCGAGCTGTTTCCTTAGATAAAATGTCCTTTATTAAAAAGAAATTTACTTTGGAAACATTTCAAGTATACAGAATAGTATGGAAAATGATTACAATTTAACACTCATGTATCTTCACCTAGCTTTAAGGTTTTGCCACATTTTTGGCACAAAAGAAAACATTACAGATACAAGTGAGTGCTATTATTACATTCCCTCATCTTCCCCTTCATAAGTAAGCACCATTCTAAATTTGGTGTCCATCATTCCCTCATATGATTTTCCGTTTTGAAACTTTTATTTATGGTATACCATATACGTCTTACTGCAACTTCCCCCCCCCTCAATATTATGTTAATGACTTCTACATTAATACTGGCAGCTTTAGCTCATTAATACCCATTTAGCACGTACATTGTGCATGTCAATTTGTCCAACAATGTAACTTATCCATCTCTTCTTCTGCAATGGATAAACTGTTTCACTAACATAAGCAATACTGCTGTGAACATAGTTATGCCAGCTCACACAGACATGTAATTCCTTACCTTAACATGCAGCTTAACAGGCAAGGTAACACACGTGCGTGAACTATACAACAAAGGCAGACATTAATTTTCAGGAAAGGCACAGAAGCACCCATGGGTTGCTCTGAGCCAAGTGAAGCTACTTTCGCTAGAAAGCATTTGGAGATGGCTCCAATGACGGAGGGACGGTCACTGCTCCAGGCCATGCCACGCCACTTTAGCCCTTGATTACTCTGTCACCCAGGAGTCCCACGTGTGCCCATTCATTCCCTGAACTACAGTGCGAGCTCCACGAGGACCGACCCGGGCACAAGGGGAGACGACACAGTGTGACCGTGGAGTGGAAGCTGCAGCAGCTGACCCCCTCCCTAGCTGTGCCCGGCCACCAAAGTGACAGCGCTAGGCGAATGTCGGGGCAACCAGGGCCTAATTCCACTTTCATACCCGAGTCTAGGAAGCGGAGGAAACGGGGCTGGATGGGGGGAGCACAGACACTTGCCTCCAAGTGTCTCTCGCTTTCACTCACAAGGCCACCAGGTCAGTAGCTGGGAGCCCAGGCGTGGACAAGGCCCGCGCCCTGGGCGCCGCTCCCCAGTCTGGCCTCTTGCAGCGGCGCCTCTCTGCCTTACGCCAACTCCGTAAAGAGGCGCTAAGGCCAACCGGGCGGCATCCACCTCCTCAAAACGTGACGTGAACACGCGCGGGGCGGCACTCACGGCAGCCATTTTTAATTCGGGCAAAACCCCACCCTCGCACACACCGGCCACTCCTTCTCGCCGTCCCCAGGCTTTTCACTGACAAACGTAACGTGGTTAAAACTTGGAGACCGTGTCGAAGAGACTTGCACAGAGGCCTGCCTACCCGTAACCCCGAGGGGCCAAATCCGCCAATTTAAACATGGCGGCTGTACCCGAACAGCAAAGGAGTGGGAACGCCAATGAAGTCATGCTCGCTATGGAGCGGGGCGGCGAGGCGGGGGAAGGAGTGATCTCGCGAGAGTACAGTCAGCCTCCGCTCGGCCCGGAAGCCTGCGCTGAGGGGGCGGGGGCGGAGGAGGGAGCGGGAGTCGGGTGAGAGCCCGAGGAGGAGTCCGTCTGCTGTCGGCTGCGTAAGCGGGGCAGCGACGCCGGGCGGCTACGCCGCGGAATTGGCGTAGGCGCCTTTGGAGAATCCGCGGGCTGCGCCGCTCCCGGGCTGGTCGCGGAGGGGGAGGGGATGTCGGTCAGTGCGAGATCCGCTGCTGCTGAGGAGAGGAGCGTCAACAGCAGCACCATGGGTGAGCCTCACCTCCGGGCCACCGCGGCTCGGGTCGGCGGCTCTGGCCGCGGGGGGCTCCGGGGCCGCGGGACCGGGCCGGGGGAACGCCCCTAGGCGAGGCGGGGGCAGCCGCCGGAGGAGTGGGGTGGGGGCGACGGCGGGCCCGGGGCGCGGCGGCGGACCCGGGGGGAGGGGAGGCGGCAGCGGTGACAGTTTGAATTGAACGTGGGGAGAGCGGCGGCGGCGGCGGCATTTCCTGTGCCGCGGCGGGCAGGCCGGGGGAGCGAAGGGACGGGAGCCGCGGCCTCCGGCGCCGCGGCGGGAGCAGCCCGAGGGGGTCGTCGTTGCCGGGCCCGCCGGCTCCCGCGGCCCCGCTTCCCCCGCGGTCGGCCCTCTCGCCCGTGGCGAACTCCCCTCGTGGGCGCGGGCCTGGCGCGGAGGTCCGGGTGGGTGGGCCGGTCCCGGAGGGCGGTGGCGGGGCGGGAGGAAGAAGGATGCGCCGGGCTGCAGCTGCGGGGAAGGCGGCGGCCGCGGCTGCAGTGCTCGGGCACCCGCGTCGCCTGTTCTCTCCCCGCTGATCGGGGTTTCCTTTCCCCAGGCGCGGCCCCGGAGGCGGGTGGAGGGCGGACGAGGCTTGAGGATGGAGGATCGGAAGCCTGGTTTTGGGCTTAGTTTTTAAGGAAAAGGGGAAAGAACGCCAGAGAAGGGCGCCCTCCCGAGGAGTGGGGAGGTGGGAAGGGTCGCTGCAAGAGGGAGGGCCCCTGCTGGAGATCAGGCCCGGGGATGTTGAAGGGAGCGATTTTTTGAAAATATGTCAGTGTTTTCAGTTATTCTCTCAAGAAGCCCTTTCATTTTCTTTCCTCCCCCACGTATTGGAAAAAGAGCAAGGCCATTTCATTCACATTTTCCACTGCCGAGTTCCATTTCATTCCGGGTGTGTAGTAGATCGCTCTAACACATTTCCATGTGCCGGGCTGCACTGGGAGGGCACACTGTTTCAAACCTGGGTTTTGTGGTGCACAGGGATAGTTTTGACACCAGGGGCTTGCCTGGTGACCGCAGTAACCGATCCTTGCGAGTTTATTGAAATAACTGATCCTTGCGAGTTTATTGTTATAGTTCAGCTCTAAACTTGAAGACTTCTTGTGGCTCTGTTTTGATGAAAAGGGAGAGTATTCTGTTGCGTGCCCTTGAGAATCTGAGTGAGCGGGCAGCGCAGATTCAGAAACACCGCACTGGTTCCGTGTATTTATGGACGTGCAGCCGATGCAGCGGCCGGCCTCCCGGCGCCCGCCCCCCCAGGTTGCGAGCGAGCTGCGGGGCAACTTCAGGAGCTGCGTGCGCGGATGGATGCGGGTGGAGTGAAACTTCCGGAAGCCCGCAGACCGAAGGGTGGGACCCGGCAGGCTAGCAGCAGTTTTTAGCTCCTGGTCGTGGCCTGGACCCCTGGTCCCTCCAGACAGCGAGAGGAGGGGCCGGGGGGGCGGGCAGGAAACGGCCCTCTGTCCCGCCCAGCGGTTGAGCGGGCGGAGCCAGGGGACCGGGAGTCGGGGGACCGTTTGTGGGGTGGCATCGCCTCGGTCTTTGATGGGGGGACAGGATGGGGCCGGGCCCTCTTCGTGCAGCTATTAAAAATACCTCGTGTGCGCCCAGGCTTGCAGAATTGAGGTTCGTAACTGATGATAGAAATTCATTTTGTGTGTATCAAGTAGATTTTAGTTTACAGGAAAGGTATATATTTGTAATTTAGTTAAGAATTTTGGTTTCCGGTTTTTTTTTTGGAGATAAGGTATTCAGTACGTAACTACAGGAAAGGTTGTGTTATCAATAGATTGTGTTTCACAAGTT
>PVKM010000359.1:24998-113466 GCA_004027735.1 Carollia perspicillata
GACCGACCTTAAAGCAGTTGTAGAGGGTTAACACCGTCACAGACAGGTGCTCCCCTGCACATCCTCTTCCCCCCCCCCGCCCCCCCAAAAAAGCTTGGAGACCAGGGAGAGTTAGATCCGTGGTTTCCAAGATCTCCTGGATGCGGATGGTCAGATGACAGGACCAGTCAGAGTGAAGAGAGTGGCACTTTGGTTTCAGACTTCTTGTAAGTTAGTGGTAGGCATGCATACTCACTGTGTGCTCTGCCCTGGATTTTGCCAATAGGAGTATTTTTACCTACCAAATTACCAGTTGAGAACCATGTTTCACATTTTAAGCTAATAAGCTATCTTCAGTTTTTGATTAGAGGTTGAAATTTTTTATTTTAGCATTTTTGCATTTAGCTAAATTTTAAGACAAAACTTTTGGTATGTTCTTTTTTAATGTACTAACTTTGAACTGTAAATGACATAAGATTAATTGTACAGTGAAACTGATGTAGAAAAAATGTGTTTTTGCAGCGAAGAATTTTAAGGTAGCATGATTATAGGTTAGGCCTGCCAGATGAGAGCATACTGTTAAATGTAGACTGTTGGTCTCTACAGTGGAGTTTCGTAGACTGCAAGTTGAGACCTCTTGGTTGGTCTTGAAATCACTTTTATGGATTTTTACTGATGCTTTTCAAAAAGTAGGGAAGAAGTAGAAAGCAATACATTGCACTTAGTAAATAATTTGGGGGTGGGTTAAATTTTGTTTTATAAGTATTGTTTGGGATATAACTTTTTTTATTAAAGATTGTGGTAAAAAAGTTTGTAAAAACACTTGAGGGGGGTGCAGTATGTGGAATAGGTTGGAGGTCTCGGTGTGAGGAGGAAAGACTTTAAATGTTATTACTCATGTCCCAGGATTTTGTTTAACACATCTGTACTCCAAATGGCAAGTGTGGCTAGAGAGACCTGGGGCCCACTGCTTGAGAGGAGCTCATCTCAAAGCCAGATTGAGGACCACTGCCCTGGGTGATGGGGAGCCATCGCAGGGTTGTAGGAAATGGAGAAGCAAGACGACTTTCTCAGCCATCTAGTCCCTTCTTCCTCCTGGAACTCCTACCACTTAATACTTACTATTTTTCAAACTTGGGAATCAGAATCCCCTAGGTAGCTTGTATGTGTTTATCATTTAATTAATTTTTGCAAAATGTGGTAGTTACTGGACATACAATATATAATACTAGGTTAGTATTTTCCAAAGCAGAATTAATGAACCTCATGCGTGAGGGTCAATCAGGCCCCTTATATAAATGCCCTGTACAGGTGTACCATTTTTAATTTTGTAATACCATATTTTTACTGTAACTTTTCGACGTTGAGATGTTTAGACGCACAGTTACTTGCCATTGTGTTACAGTTGCCTACAGCATTCAGTACAGCAACATGCTGTACAGGTTCAGCCTAGGAACAGTAGGCTAAACTGTACAGCCTAGGTGTGCAGTAGGCTGTACACCATCTAAGGTTTGTGTATATGCACTCTGATGTTCACACAATGACAAAATTGCTTCACTTAATTTCTCAGAACACATCGCCATTTTAAGTGGCACATAACTATATGGATAGGCTGTGATTTGTTTAACATGTCCCAGGATTTTGTTTAACACATCCAATATTTTGCTACATAAACTATGACATAATAAGTAACTTGGGACATTGATATTTTCTCATGTGTTAGTATTTCAGAGCTTGTGAACTCTTTGACACAAGGCACTGTCAATTAAAGCGGTAGCACTGATAGCGGTTACTGGCTTAGGAGTTCAACACTCAAGTTCATTCACTTAACAAATATGTCTTACTAGGGAAAGTGAGTTAAATGCTGTGACAGTAGAAATAGAAAGCATGGTGATTAAGAGCTTGGATTTTAGAGTCAGGCCTTGGTTCATGTCCAAAAAACTTAACTGAATCTTGGGCAAATAAAACTTTTTGTTTCCTTCTTAGTAAAGAAGGACTCTAATGTTATTGAAAAATTAAATGAGATAATACATGGTAAGTTCTTAGCCTGGCATGTAACAAGCTCTCAAATCTTAGCTTAAAAACATATGCAATTGACTATTTACTTTTCTGCCTCCATTATAAATTTCTCAAAGTCAAGGACCGTGTTTTGTTCAGTTATATTCCCCACTGGACATTTACTTGGTAAATTATTTGTGATATGATTTGTGATATGATTCAGTAGGTATACAGTGGGAAGAGGAGAGACAAGGACACCTTTTTCCAAACTGGAAAAGATGAATCTCTAAAGGTGGGGCAAGTGATCTGGCAGAGGAAGGATAACTGATTCTAAGCTAGAAATCATGGTGGTGTAAGTAATAAGGCTACAGAGGTAAGCAGAGATAGTGTGTGCTATGTTGAGGATTTTAAAAAAATCTTTATTGAAGGGTTTTAAAAGAAGAGTGGTAACTTTGAGCATCATGATAATTCCTGTAGGGAAAGAGAGCACCAAGGTGGGGCCAGTGAATTAGGGAAGGTTAAGGTAGCAGTTTGAGGACTAAAAAGATAAGGACATTAGCTAGGGCTATCACAGAGGACATGAAGTAAAGGGTGTGGTTGTGAGGTGTGTGGTATGTGAGGAGATGTAAATGGTGGGTAATGAATCCAGAAATATCTGAGCTTTCTGGAGTGTATGGGTGATGCGTAAGCACGGTACCATTCCTTGAAATAGATAATTTAAAACACGAAACTGAGAGGCATGGTCATGTGTTGTAGTCTCATGTGTTGTAGTCTCGATAATAGGAGAGATCTGGGATGGAAATTAAACATTTTAAGATTATCATAAACATTCATTCGTGCTTTGAATTTTTATGTTTAGTATTTGAATATGCCTTATTAGACAAAAGCTATACCATAGTTTGGACATTTAATTTGTTGGTACTGTTTTTGTTTTAAATTTTAATTTTAGTTTTTAAGATTTGGTTGGTATTTGCTTTGGTGAGTGGAGTTGAAGGAAATTGGTAGTAAGTGATTTATGTGAAACTTCTGTACCCTTTAAAGTAAGACAGACTGAAGTCACCGGTTTCTTGAGTAGTGTTAAAATAGTAGTATTATTTAAATAAGTTTACTTATTTAAAGTTTCTGTGCTGGTATATTTCACATCTGTAGCTGTTTGGAACCAAGAATGATGCTAGTGTTTCTTTACACAATGACATTTTGTATCTTTAAGTATTCAGATTTGTATCCTTATGTCCATTGGATTGTAATCAGAGTTCTTTCTTTTTTGAGGAAGATTTTGCTATAGATTGGCAATCAGTTTTAGAGAATATTGTAAATATTTTCTGTGACATCATTATTTGTTAAATGGGGGCAAAACATTTATAGTAATTTTATCCCAGTGCTTTCTGTTTATACTGTTATTAAAATAACCAGGGTACTGCTTCACTTGTTACATGTAGCATTCAGGGATGTGAGGTGATCTAAGCAAAGAAAACGTTTTCAGTAACTAATATATTGAATACCTTTAAGCATCAACATTTTAAACTATTTTTAATTTTGAAAAGTTTCATAGGTATACTTAGTTCCTTTCATGATGAGTTTAAACAAATTAACGGGGGGGGGGGGAATCCATTAGGTTATTTCAGTCACTAAATGTTAACTTGTGTTCTTTTTAAACTACATATATATTTTTTCATGGTTGTAATTAGTGGTTTATTAGTGGTTAGTGGTTCTTAGTCATGGTCAGCATTGGAAACAGTTCCAATGCTTGACACTTGGAGGCTCATTAATTCACTAGGTGTGAAGTGGGGGTTCAGAAGTGCACATTTTCAGTGTTGTAGTTACTTCTCATGAACCATTAGAGTTGATAACTTCTGGTGTGGATTATCTATTAAGAGTTAATATATGTAAAAGTACTTTGTAAACTCTTAAATTTGATACAGAACCCAAGAGGATACTCACTTTAATATAGTTTTGATGTAATAACC
Organism: Carollia perspicillata; assembly: GCA_004027735.1. NCBI lineage: Eukaryota > Metazoa > Chordata > Mammalia > Chiroptera > Phyllostomidae > Carollia > Carollia perspicillata. The sequence continues at coordinate 28,943 of PVKM010000359.1, forward strand.
TATATCACAGGTGGCAACTACAAGGCCCGCAGGCTGAATCTATCCTTCACCTTGTTTTGTCCAGCCCAGCACCTTGTTGCTCCTAGTTATGGGGTAGTTACATTTATACGGTCCTAAAGTTACATTCGGCCCTTTGAAGGCAACTGTGAGGCTGATGTGGATCCCTGTGAAAATGAGTTTGATACCCCTGACCTATCTGAATTAAATATGGATTAAACATGTATTAAATATGTATATGGTATTCAATGTTGATATCCTAATTTGCCTAGCCATTTTATATTGTAATTTCAGTATTTTAGAATTATTTTAAAGAGTATCTTTAAGCAAACCTCTTCTGTCTTCCCTAGTTATTTTCCTGGGGTATTTGTTAGTTTAGTACATTAACTTGTTTTAATTTATATTTCTTATATTACTGGAGAGAGATTTTTATGTATAGACTGGTTAGCTTCCTTATTTTCAGAAGAATATACTGAACTTGTTAAAATCATGATCAGGAATATTTGGTTTTGTGCTGTGACTTATATAATACAGGACTATTAAATAATGCAGTATGATGGTTATTTTTGCTTTTTAACATTGCTTTTCACCTTTTTCTGCTCTATGGATGTATCTACTTTCCTCTGTCTTTGAAGTTTGCACCTATCTAGTTTGCTGTTACAGATCTTCCTGATTTAGTTGCTCAACTTTTATTTCCTGATTAATTTCTGTATGGAAGTTCTACTACCTGCTAAGCATTGAGTTAGATTTCCATTTCTGTTTTCCAGCTATATTCTGTTTAGTTGAAATGCCAAGTGAAAACAAAATAAAGGAGAAGTGTTTCATGTTTTGTGGGCATATAAAATAAGGTGCAAATAGAAAAGAACCTCAAAAACCAAAATATGTAGTCATCATATAATTTGCAAATATCATACATGCTCAGAGGACAACTTGTAGTCTTAGTTTTCTTTTTGCCGAGAAGGGTGACCCTAGCTTAAGTTTGGAAACAAGACAACTTGGCACAAAGTACGAAATTAATAATCCTAGATAGAACTATAATCAGTTCTGTCTTGGGTTTTATATTAGAATATAAAAGTTGGTCTAACACAGAATAACCAGGAGTTATGTTATGAGGTGATTCATTCAGCTGAGAGCCTACAAGATAACTAAGGATAAATTAGCTGGCTGTGGGACTCACCAGAAGTTAAGTTTGCATTTGACCATGGTGCTGTCCTGTTAAAAAGATAACTATGTAGATGTAGTTCTTTTTTTTTCTTTTTTTTTAAATTTGGAGTAATTTTAGACTTGCCGAAAAGTTGCAGCCCCTGTCTTTGTGAAAATTAAGTATTTGGTCAACGTGGAGGAAATGCAGAAGTAATACCACAGACTTGCAAATATATCATATTATATGAAATAAATGTACTATCAACATTAGTACTGGCCTGGAGTAAGGGAATAGAGGAAGAATTTTGTGCTTGATGGAAACTTTTATTTGAATCTGTTAGACATTTTGAGGTAGGGCTGAGAGATTCCATTAATTTCTTTTTTTAATTGAAGAGTGAGTGTTCTAAGTATAGTTCGTCATTCACTACTGGATTCCATTTAACAAATAGAATCTAACCAAGATGAATAAAGGACTGGCTTTCCTGTTGAGTATTTTCCTCATTGGTCTTAGTGCTTCCAGTCTCCCCATTTCATTTAATAAATTTTCGTAAGATTATTGTACCCCAAATGCTACTTTCATAGTTGGCCTATTATAGAACTTTATATATCTTTCTATTAATAATAGACTTATAAGGTTTTTGTTAATAATACTGTTTCCTGGGCCCTACCAGTAAGATTCTACTTCTCTATTTCTAGGCTGAGGCCCAGGTATCTGTTTTTATAAAGCTCCCCAGATGCTTCTGATGACAGCCAGGATTGGGAATCACTTACCTGCAGTATAAAAGCCTGGAGGCCTTAATAATTGCACATTGTATTTACTGTGTGTGAAGTGGCGAATATTTCATATATATCTTACAGTAACCTCATAAAGACATCATCTCAATCTAAGGCTCAGAAAGGTAATGTAACTTACCCACCAGAGGATAGCTATAAGAGCAGATATTGGAATGCATATTTCTAGCTGTACTTATATTGCTCTGTGATTCTGTGTTCCTTCATTAAAAACTGAGGCAGTCATTTCAGGTCCTCCTTGATACGGCTTTTTCTGTCTATTCAGATCAAATGATGTTTTGTATTGCCTCTGCTTATGCTATTCTTCTCTCCCTTGAAGTTCCATCATCTGTTAAGGAAGGCCCAGATCAAAACTGCTCATTTTGGAAAACTTTCCAAACTATCTGAGTCTTAGATGATCTTTCCCTTATTTTAAACTTCTTTAAGACTACTGTCAGTGGGTAGGCACTGTCAATTTTTTGTGTATTAGTTGTTTAATATTACAAATATTGTTTGTGGGGTAGGATTGCGATGGCTGGTATGCTCTTTTGAGCCCCCCTCTGATTTCTGGCTTTATTGTATATAGTACAGATGATGAGTAAGATGTTGTTTTTATAATGAAATTCAAGTTGGAGGCTTTGGTTATGTATATGAGTAAAATTAGAATTTATAGTTTTGAGGTATCAGATTATTTTGATTAGTAGCTCAACAAGGCGGGCTTCTCAAGTCTTTGGTTGTAGAATAAGTTTGTAAAAATACATAAACATTTGCCATAATTTATTAGTAATTTTAACAGTAATATAATTTGGTTTTTAAGATTGCTTTCTTAGGAACTGTATTAGTCTGCTTGGGCTTCTGTAATGGAGTACTGAAGATTGGGTTGCTTAAACAACAGACATTTATTTTCTCATAGTTCTGAGGGCTGAAAGTCCCAAGATAAAGCATGTTTGTTTTCTGGTGAGGTCTCTTCCTGACTTGCGTATGGCCACCTTCTTAGTGTGTTCTCACATGGCCTTTACTCTGCACAAGTGGAAAGGAAGGGAGAGATATGTCTAGTGTCTTTTTCTTTACTTTTAAGAGTATCAGTCCCATGGGATTGGAGCCCTTCTTTAAAGCCTACTTTGAAAAGAATATAAAATACCTTATTAATTTCTATATTGATTGCATGCTGAAATGTTTTGGGCATAGCAAGTTAAATACATTATTACAATTGATTTTACTGGTTTCTTTTTTCTTTTTTAAAATACAACCACTAGAAAATTTTAAGTTAGTGTGGCTTGTGTTATATTTCTAATGGACAGAGCTTGTCTAGCATAAGTTGAAAACTCACTACTTTCTAAGGAAGTACATTTCATCTTTGAGTAGCTGTCACTGTTAATTTTTTCGTCCCGTTTTTGTATATACCTGAAGTTTAATATTTGTATTCAGAGTTCTAATTTACTCCTTGAGACCAAAAAGATAAATCTAATTTTTCTTTTTAATATTATTATTTAATAGTTTGAAAACAGCCCTCTCTGAGTCGTTTGTAGAGACTTCCAGCATTTCCATTTCCTTTAAAGTTTAACGTTTGTGTGGCAGGGGGTTATGTCCTTCTGACCATCATTGTTACTCGCCTCTGAACTTTATTTGGTACGTATCCCTGCTGACACCCCAAAACTGAGTATCTGTGATTTACAATTGCAGATTATCATACAACCATCTTGTCTCATTCTGCTTGCTATATAAGTTTGTTTATGAGACCCAAAGTTAAGTTACCTTTTAGGGTAGCTATTGATTTATGGAGCACAGTGTCAGCTAAGATGTCTCTGCTTTTTCCTTATATGCTACTATTGTTTTATCTTCTTCACTTTTGGGGGTGGTGGTAATTAGAGGAACTTGTTGATTGGCTGAAAAAAAGTCCTACCACCTTCTTATTTTTGTAGTCTTGCTTTATAGTTCTGATTTTACCTGAAACTTTGTCTATCAGATTGTGGTTTGGGGGTGGGGGAAAAGGACATGGTTTTATATCCACATATTTCCATGTTAAATTTCATTGGGTTCTGAGTGTGTCATAGGATGTTTTTGTTACCTTTCTCAGCTTTTATCATCTGCCAGTGTGACAAGCATATCTGTCATGTTTTTATCAAAGTGTTGAATAATGTTATCTGGGTTTAATTAAGGATGTATAATCCTTAATTAAATCCTTATAGTGTATAATTCTGTTGAATTTGACATACAACCAACCAGCTATTAGTCCATCTTATTTTACAGTTTTCCAGCCTTTATTTTTCTCCCTTGTTTTCACATCATGATTGAAATCTTGTCAGAGTTACCTTCTATAATTTTTTCCTTTGCAGTCTAATGAACTTGTCAGAAATGGAAAATAAAGAACATCTGATTTATCTATTTAAAAAACATACTGACTTGTGGTGAGCATGACTTCATTTTCTGTGTGAATTTTTTAATGGAAATGCTTTGGGTTTCTCAATAATAACTTGGAAAACAGAAGATATTATAAAACTGAATTATCTCCAAATCCAGTTAGCAAAATACAACCAATGTTAAAATTTGAATATATTCTCTTTCCAGCTTATTTTGGTAAACTTTTTAAAAAACAATAGTTGGTTGTGGCACATCATTGCATTTTTCTTTAGTACTTAAGCTAAGTCATAGGTAGGTGTGTGTTTAACTTTTTCAGAGATTGCCAAACTATTTTTCTTCATAGTTGTAACAGTTTACTTTCTCATCAACTGTGTACGAGAACTCTAAATTGCTTCGCATACTCACCAGCTCTTGAGGTGGTCACTCAATTTTAGCCATTCTAGTAGAATTGTAGAGATGCCTCATCATGATTTTAATTTGCATTTTCCTGGTGACTAATGATGTTGAGGATTTTAACCGTGGGCTTATTCACCATCTGTCTTTGGTGATTAGTTGTAATGTTTGGTCCGTTTTTAAGTTGGGTTGTCTCATTGAGTTGTACGTTTTAGATATTCGTTGTTGAACTATTCAAATAACTTATTTCTCATCATATTGTACTTTTATCCACTGTCAATAATTCTTGCCTATATTGTGCTGTTTGCTTTAATAGTGATTTTCTATTATGCTACATTTTAAAAATTGGATTCTTTTGTAAAGAAGAACCATTCTTATATATTCTTCATTCATTCGGTTATTTGTTAATATTGATATAGGCATGTGAATATTAATTTTGTCAAATTGCCCTGGATTTGACCATTGAGAGCTATTTCAAGTTGGCTCCTATTCATCCTTTCAGTATGCCCCGTCAAGTTTTTGGTGTACTTCCTTACTTTCTGGTTCATCTTATGTTATTCTTTCCTAAGCCCTGGAATCAGTCATTTCTCCAGGGAGTCCAGGTTCCTTTTATTTGGGAATAGTATTTAGAGTGCAAGGTCTGAGCACCAAAAGTGGTCATTGCTCTTGTGGTATCATTGTTTCTAGATGTCTTTAGCAGATAGATCTAGGAAATTGTATAATTATATGCATTCACACATCCATATGTATTTAAGGGAGTATAAATACTATATACATATAATTGATGTAAAAACCATGAATTCTTATTGATACACCAATTCCAGTCCCCTATCACAAGGTTCAGTCTAGTCTTCTCTTTTCCTTATTTGTCACTCCTTTCTTCAACAGTGAAAAACCTGGCTCTTATCCACAATATATTTACATGTTTGTTCAGAACTATTAAATGTAGTTCCAGAATTACTGTAAAAATACATTTACTTACCAGGGTATAGTATTTGTATATACTTTTTGTCTTTACTCTTATAAAGTGAAAGTACAGTTTTGTATGTTCTTTCCTTCCTCCTCTGTTAAATATGGTTATGTTACTGATTTGAAATACAATTAACTTCATTTGTTACTTCCCTTCTAGTTTGTTTTGTGTTCTTCCCATATCCAGGCTGATATTGCTTATTTTTAAATTGGAATACATGAAACATTACTATGGTGTTAATAGTCAGCTCTGTAAAACAGTATGTCCAGAAGCCTCCCTCACACCTTACATCTCTTTTTACCCTCTTCTGATTTCCCCTTTCTACCACAGTTCCGCCTATTCATATGGGTAATCAATCTCATTAGTGCCTGGTCAAGTTTTTAGTTTCTTCTGATATTTTTGCATAAACGAGAAGATACATGGAACAAAGGAGGTAGAAGAATTATATGTGAAAGGTAGTGTGCAAATCCTGTTTCCTTGTTTATCTTGTCTAGTTGTTTTAACCATTTTTTAAAAATGAGGTATATTGAAATCCAGTTATTGTTGAATTGTCTTATTTCTCCCTTCCATTTTGTTAGTCTTTGTATTTTTGGGTTCTGTTGTTAGGGGGATACTTGTTTGTAATTGCTATGCTTTCTTGATGGATAGATATTTTAATCAGCATAAAGCATACTTTTTCTGTGGTAATGATCTTTGTCTTCAAGTCTGTGTTGTAGCCACTCTCTCTTTTCATTACTTTTTCTAAACCTTTTCTTTCAAGCTGCTGTGTCTATGATTCTAAAAAGTGTTTCTTATGGGCACCATAGAATTGAATCATGGTTTGTTTTTTAAAATTTATTCAGCCAATCTTTGCCTGTTGGTTGGAATGTTTAATCCTTTCACATTTAATCTAAGTACACTAAAAGGTAAGATTTACATCTGTCAAGTTGTCAAATTGTGAAGTTTCATCTCAGTGACTGTACTTTTCAACTTGGGAATTTTTATTTGGTTCTTTTTAATAATTTGTCTCTTCATTGATATTCGGTATTGGCGGACATTGTTCCCCTGCTTCCCTTTAGTTTTTCAGACATGGTTTCCATTAGTTTTTTGAACATATTTAAAAGAGCATATTCAAAGTCTTTGTCTAACGTCTGGGTTTTCTTGGGGATAGTTTTTATTGATTACTTTTTCCTCTGTGCATTGACCATACAATCTTGTGGCTTTGTTTTCGTTTGTTTTGCATTTCTCATATTATCTGCTGGAAAACTGGACTTTTAAATAATACAGTGTGGCGACTCTGGTCAGATTCTCCCTCCTACCCATACCCCAGCGTTTATTGTTGCTATTTGTTGTTTGTTTAGTGATTTGGGGGAACTAATTCTATAAAATCTGTTTTCTTTGCTATGTGTTGTCATTGAAGTTTCTAGTTATTTTAGTGGTTTGGTTATCTCATGGGATCTTTCAGGGTTTTTTGGGAATGGGGCTTTGAAGGAGCCTATTCTGCCTCCTCCCATTTGCAGATAGGCTGCTGATTTCTGTCATTTTTGCCTGTTGGTTTTGAAGTCTACTGTGGAGCCGGGGAGGGGAGAATGGGCAAGTTAAAATACAGCAAGAGCTGCTGTTTTGTTTTGTTTTGTTTTTTGCTGAGATTCAGTCCTTTCTATTGAATAAGCACTCTTCGGATTGCTGCAAGCCTTTTAATTTCCAGGGCTGTGAAGAAGTTGATTGTGGTAATTTTGCCAGTTTTCTCATTACTTTTAATGGAGACAATTTTCTGAGATCTTTACTTGCCAGTTTGTTTAATGCCATTCCAGTCTGTGTTCTTTTAATTGTTCTCCAGTGTATACACAAGAAAATGTTTAAAGGTGTGTAATATTGTGCCCACTAATACAGGTCTCCTCTGCTATCTGAAAATAGTGTTCCTTTGAATCCTTTTATGAACCAAAATGTATAAAGCGAAGAAGCAGTTATTTATATGGAAAAATTTTGAGTGTTTCCAGACCCCAAAAATAACCTAACAAATCATACTAAATATGCTTAATTACGTCCAGTTTTACATTAAGGGTAATACCCTTAATACTCTCTTTGGTTTTTCTGATACCTCAGGACACATCTTGATAACAGATGCACAAAATAAATTAAGGTAAAATATATCTGCTAACAGACACAGTTCAAAGCTATAGCAGCTTGATGTTGAGATGGTGAGTGAGTAGTTCCTTGGGGGAGGAGCTTCTAAGTGCCACTCTTGTGGCTCTGGGTGTGCACCTTCCTTGTAAAGGTTTGCTGTAAATCAAACACTTAATGCTACTCCCCCTACGCTTTCTTTCCCCACAAAAGTAAAAACCCTTTGGATTTCTTTGGTTAGTGAAAACAGGTGCTAATGTAGGTCTTTCATAAAAGCGAAGTGGCATAATGTGAACTTTCGAAAAATGGGGGATACCTGTAATAGTTTTTCTATTCGATGTATAGTTATTTTTCCTATCCTTCTAAAACTTCACTTTTAGCGTCTGGGTGGTATTTTAATATATGGGACTACCATCATATATTATTTTGTTCACCTGTCTTTAAAACTTGGTTTTTACAGTTTTTCACTATTGTTGAATGTTCTCTTATTTAAATTTTACATCCTCCCAAGATTATAAATTTGCGGAAGTGGAATTTGTTGAATCTGAGAGCACGAAAATTTAAGCTTTTGGTCTGTGTGCTCTTCAGGGAAGTGTTTTAAATTTTATATCACCAGTCATGTAGCAGAGTTCCTATTTCCCCACATCCTCACCCAATACGGGGTACTACTTACTATTCATTTCAGTTTGCACGCTCCAGTAGATCTTTTGGCAATGATGAAAATGTTCTGTGTCCATGAAATGTATATGTAATGTGATGGCCACTAACCCCATTTGTTTTTTTTTTTTGTGCTCGAAATGTAAACATTTCTAAATGGGGTGTGCTATACTTCAAAGATTATTATAAAAGAAAAGAATGCAGAATAATGAATCATACAAAATGAAGCCTAATAATTTTTTATATTGATTGCATGTTGAAATGGTAATGTATATGCATTGGGTTAAATAATATATATTAATAAAGTTAATTTTACTTTCTAACTCTTCCTTAATATGCCTACTAGAATATTTACAATTACATATATCATTTACCTTATATTTCTATCAAGCAGCACTGGTTTAGACCATAGACCATTCTCTTTAAAAAGCCCTGCTTATTTAAAGCCTATGCTCTTTAACAGCTTCTTAAATTTGTCAGTTACATCTTTGTTTTCTTATTCATTAAAGATGGCACTGAGCCCTGGCTGGTGTGGCTCAGTGGATTGAGTGCCGGCCTGTGAACCCAGGTTGCCTGTTTGATTCCCAGTGAGGGCACATGCCCGGGTTGTGGGCCAGGTCCCTGGTTGGGGGTGTGTGAGAGGCAGCCAATTGGTGTTTCTCACATCCATGTTTCTCTCCCTGTCTTTCTCCCTCCCTTCCCCTCTCTCTGAAAATAAATAAATAAAATCTGTTAAAAAAAAAAAAAAGATGGCACCGAACACTTGTTTTCCTTTTTCCTCCCTAAGTTCTACCTTCATCCTAGGGCCTTTTTAGCAGCCTTGTGTAAAACTCCTTTGATAATTTAGTCCTATATCTTTTTTTAAATGTTCTTGAGCCATCATTTTAGTGGCTCCATTTTGTCATTATCTGGAACTTTTGTTCCACTTCTAAAATCTTAATTTTAGGGGCCATTCTAACCACAGGGTCACAGTCTTTTAGCTGTCTCTCTTCCTTACTACCTTTCATCCTTGATCCTCTTCCTTTTTGTTCACTGAAACATTTCAACTATACCTGTCAGCTCCCCTGATCTCTTGTACTTTTGTTTTCTCTTTTTGCAAAATAACAGTTTCAAATGCATCCTATAACCTGTTGGCTTATACTTGAATTACTAATTGCTTCTGGAGAAAGATTCCATGTATACATTCACACAGATTTGTGCTCTCAGTCTTAACTATTGTACAGAATTTCTTGACTACTTGCTCTGTATTCCTAGCCTTTTTCCCTGTTCTTGTGGTTGCTGATTTAAATCTTTACCTCTTAAAATTGCCTGGTCTCCCCTCCCCATTTAGGATTAGCAAGTGATTTTATCTCTGGTGCTCACAAAAAATAGTCCTTCAGTTGAGAACATAATATCTTAACGTACCTTCCTGTTTTCAGCCACTTCTCTACTTGATCTTTTTTATTAGCACTTTTTTAAATACTTATCCAAGGATATGTTTATTGATTTTAGATAGAAAGGAAGGGAGAGACACAGAGGGAGAAACATGTGAGAAACATTGGTTGCCTCCTGGATGTACCCCAGCCAGGAATAAAACTAGTATCCTAGATATGTGCCCTGACTGGGAATCGAACCTGTGACCTTTTGGATGGGACTACTTTCCATCTAAGCCACACAACTAGTGCTTTGTTAGCATTTAAACAAATGCAACTATTTTTTTTTAATGCTTAAAACCCTCCCTTGATCCTGTGTTATCCTCTAGTGAACTTGCTCTTCTCTTCACAGATAAGCATTCAGAAAGAAGTGTTTACACTCACTGCCTACAATCACTGACTGCTTCTTTACTTCCAACCTGCCTTTTTCTTCTGTCTTTCCACTGCTCTGACAGTGGTCCCTGGTAATATGTAGGCTCTTCTGTATCTTTATATTGATCAGTCTAGAGCATTTAGTACAGTTGATCACTTCTTGAAGAAAGAGGCCACTGCAGTTCACCTCCTTGAACTTCTGTTATGAACTACTTCATTCTTCTTCTCTCTCACTTTTAGGTTTGTGTAGGTGTTGGTGGGATTTTCGTATTGGTTCTGGCCTGCTTCCTACCTTATGTACTGTATTTGGATTTATACCCTTGCCCTTCATACCATTTAAGTGTTGATTACTTAAAATGTTAATATCTGTATAACCTAGACATTTTTAGAATATCAAACTTTTATGTACACAGCTAGCTCCCTAAAGTCCAGTTAGCACCTTAAACTCAGATAATTCCTGTCTTTAACAGTTGGTACCATTATTAATCCAATTGCTCAAACCTCAATTCAGAAACCTGAATTTTACCTTCCCCCAAGTTAGTTACAGGGACCTGTCAGTTCATCTTAATATCTAACCCAGCACTGTCCAGTGGAAAGAAAGTAATGCAAGAAACTAATGTAATTTAAGCTTTTTCTAGGGGTCATATTAAAAAAAAAAGAAACATATGATATTAATTTTAGTATTATATTTTATGTAACCTAGCATCTCTAAAATTTTATTTTAACATGCAATCAATATAAAAATTAAGATGTTTTTCATTAGTCTTCAGAATCTGGCACGTGCTTTTACACTTACAGTATATTTCAATTTAGACTAGCTAAATTGCAAGCGCTCAGTAGCCACATATAGTTTGTTGCTACCTTATTGGACATTAGAGTTCTAACTTATTTTTCTCTTCATCTCTACTGCTTCAAATCCTAAGTTCTTCTGTGGGTGACTGTAGCAGCTCTTGGGATTGCTAGCATTCTCTCGTCCAGTTCAACCTCAATATTTTTTAGTGGTAATTTTCTAAAATTATGAATGTGACTCTGCATATGAATTAGTGTTAATTGTGCATTCTTCTGCTTCATATCCTTTAATGCTGTACATGATTTTCAAGATGAAGTCTGGTCTAAGTTCCTTAACTTGGCTATCAGTCCTTCATGATCTGGCTTTTGCTTAATTTTTCTAAACTTTAGCTTCTAGGCCCTGAAAATAAGTTGTATTGAACTGTTTGCAATTCCTATAAAGAAATCATGCACTTTTCTTGTTTTGGGGCCTTTAAAGTTACCAACTAGTCTGCCTAAGACTTATATTCTCCAGCACCTACCCACATTTCTTATCAGACCCAGCCCTACTAGTTCCTCAGGATCTAAAGAATCTGACCCTCTATCCTGAGGTCAAATCCTTCCTTTTTGTTCTCGTAGCTATCCTTCTGTGCTTGCCTACATCAGTTGTATTTATCACTGTGTTACTATAATTGCTTTCTAACTTACCTGACCTTAGATTCTTAGTTTCATAAGCAGGGACCTTATTTTTATTCACTTTTACATCCGTAACAGCTACTACATAATTGTAAGTGTTCAATAGCTATGCTGAATGAATGAAAAGTGTGATCAGTAATTCTTTAAGTAGAGCTCTAAGTTCCAAGTTCAGAACAAAGAAAAAATATTTAAATTTTAAGTTATCTCATTCTGACATGTGTTTATAGAATTAAATATTAAAATCTTTTGAACCGATTAACCAGACTCCCATGTGGAAGTAAGAAAATAGAAATTTGTTCCCTCAGTACAAAGTGACTTACCTCAGTAAAAAGGGAGAAGCAGGGAGCATTCAAACTAAGACTTGAACTTTTAAAAATATTGGAGGAAGGGGATATCAAAGCTAATATTTAAGATATGCTTAGGTAGTCTTGTAATATCTTACTATTCTTGTTACAATAAATCTAGAATCAGGGTATTTTTATACCAGTTATATTTGAAATTTTTAAAACATTTAAATGATGAAGTTCTTTCATTTTTTTCTTTGGTTATGTAAGAGATGGTAAGAATTTTACTAAGCAAGTGCTAGACACATCTGTGTGTATGATATAAGGCTTCACTTAAGAATACTAAGTAGAAGACAAGTAAATCTATGAATTAACGGTTTTTCCTTTTGTGGAGTGTGTATTTCTGTGTATTTAGAATTACTTAAATTTTAGGAGAAAGAAACATAATTATTTTTATCAGTGTGTAAAGCAATATACGATATACCTGTGTTTTAAAACCTAAAGGGGTATAAATTGAACTTGAAGTTATTTAGGAAACCCCAAATTTTACCTTTGACATGGGAAGTTATTGATATAAACCTTGGATCTTTCTAGCCTGATTTTTTTTTTTAAATTGCAGTTACTAAGGAGAGAGACAGAATTCTGGTCTTATTAAGGTAATTTGGGATGAACTTTTAATTTTATAAAGGTGGGGGGGGATTGAAGTTTTTTTTTTTTTTAGTAGATCCTACTAGGAATATAAATTAATTTTCCTCAAATTCTGATTTTGTCAGGCTTCCAATATACCACAACACTCCTTGATCAATTTTGTTGTTACTGAAAAGCATATGTAGCAATTTCCAAAATAAGTTGCTGCTTTTCTCTTTGGGAAAATTTATTAAAGCAAATACTAATATTCCAACCTTTAAAAATGATAATGGGATTTTTAGATGTCACAATTTTGGTAATTTTATTCTTTGGAATAGGAACAAATGGCAAGAGACTGTAAAGGATTTGAAAGGGTTCCAATAAACTACCCATTGGTACTTGCTTGAAACATCTTGTTCTTCAAATATAATTGATTTCTAGAAGTAAGGTTAAATAAATTTAACACTGAAATTATTGGATCTTGTGTTTATTATGTTGACTTTTCCACAGGCAGCGAAACAACAGGCAGTGGAATTGCAGTCTGATTTTCCATGAATTTTGACATAGAGATTTGGCATTTCTATATATTCGGTTGGCCAAAAAGTTCATATGGTTTTTTCCTGTGAAATAAAAGACACATTTTTCATTTCCACCAATAGCTTTATTCATTTGGATATTTTGAATATGTTGGCTATCTTCTGCATGGTAGAACATTGATTGTTCTCAATAATGTCTTGATTTGATCACTGTCAACTTCAACTGGTCTACCTGACCATTGGAGCATTGTCCAACAAGAAATCTCCAGCACAAAACTTCACAAACCACTCTTGACATGTTGATCAGTCAGAGCACCTTCTCCATACACTGTACTAATCTTTTTTTTTTTTTTTGCATTTTACTTGCCTTTTTACCTTTCTTGAAATAATAAAGCATAATATGCCAAAAATGTCACATATTTTCTTTCTTCTTCAATATTAAAATGGCTACACAAAACCCCACCAATTTTGATTTTTTTTTAAATTATTTTATTGTTGTTCAATTATAGTTGTCTGCATTTTCCCCCTACCATTCCCCTGCCACCCAGTTTTTTTAAATGCATGCTGACTTGTCAACTTTCATAATACAATGCAACAAAATTGTTTTGAATGAAGTTAAAGACACCTAAGCTGTACTAGGGCAATCTTTTGGAAAAAAACAAGTGAACTTTTTGGACAATCCAATAACTAAAAGATTTTATAAATGTACACGTATGCATTTAGAAAATATGATTTGATAACCGTTTCTTGTTATGTAACTGATGCTTAAAATCAAATAATACTCTTAAGTCCTAAAGGTATTTTGGTAAATGTATTTTTATCTATCTTCACATGCTTATAAGTGTCAGAGTTGTATCATTCACACCTAAAAATAATGTTTCTTTATCCAGAGATTATATTTCATACTGGCACTGTGAATATTTCATTTGTGCAGGAAAAATATCAGTAGGTAGTCTTGTGAATTACAGAATATGGTTGATTTTAGAATTTGTGGTAAGGAAAGATTCTAATTATATGTGAAAGATCTATATGTCCCTTCTCTATGTTCTTTCCTCTGAAAATATATTTTAATTATTCAGCTTTTAATATCACCTGTGTATTCTCACTTTGTTAAGAATATAGAGATGACATGGTTCTTTCCCTCTGAAAAATTAGTCATGTGGGGACTGACAAGTAACATGTTTAATTTTAAAATAATTTAAAATATACAATTATTTTAAATGTTATAATAGTTACATGGAATTTTTTTACTCTCAACCTAGTTACTTTTCTCCCTCACTATATTACTAAGATTACTCTTCTCCAAAGTTAGCAGTAACCTTATTTCAAAATTTTATGGTCACATCTTTGGTATTTCATTTGACCTTTTGGTAAAGCTTAACACAGTTGAGTGATCAAGGTTGGAGTGCTCCAGGACTCTGTCTAGACCCATTTTTATGTATACTCTCTATTTGAATTCAGTCCTCCCCTACTGCTACTGTGTATGCTTATGATTCCAGAATCTCTATTTTCAGCACCAACCAACCCTAGAATTTCTGGATTCATCTATGTACCCGACTGCTGGACATCTCTTCTTGAATCTGTAATAGATACCTTATACTTAACATGTGTAAGGCTGTGTTTGATTTGGCGACTTTGGCTCTCACTTTCCAGCCTTTTCCTTCTCTGTTGTTCCCTGTTTCCCTAAGAGAGATCACTAGCCTTGGAGTTGTCCAAGCCAAAACCCAGGAGTTATCTTTGGTCTCTTTTTTCCTTCACCAATCAAATCAAATCCATCAGCAGTGTCCCAACAATTCTACCTTCAAAACATGTTCTTAATCCTCCTTACTTCTTCTTGCTTCGACACCATTTAAATTTAGTGTGTCTTTTCTTTCTTGGACTGTTGCAGTATGCTCCTTACTAGTTTCCTTATTTTCACTCTTTCTTCTCTTAGCAGTGAGAGCTATCTTTAAAACACAAATCAGGTCAGGTCACTCGCCTGTGTGAAACCCTCCAGTGACTTCCCATCATACCTAAAATAACATCCAAATTTCTTTTGTCTGGATCCCACATGATCTGGCCCCTGACTACCTTCCTGACCTCGTTTTCTATCCCTTCTCCCCTGATCCACTGCTTCACATTGTTGTAGTTCACGTACCTTCTTTTTGTTCCTGGGAGTAGTAAGTTCATCCCTGCTTTTAGAGCCTACCACTTTGCCTGAATACTTCTCCCCTTTTCTTAATCGAGACCTCAATTTGTTCTGTATGCCAAAGACTGTTTAAGGAGTTGAGGATAAAGCAATAAATAAAACACCCAGGCAGACGCTAAGACATTTTTCTTATGCCTTTTGTCTTGTGGGTTTCTTGAATATGTGTGGGTAATATTTTGTCTGAAACTTCTTCAGCTCTCCCAGATGGCTTTTTTTTTTTGATGCCACAATTCATATAATTCATTAATCTCTACCTTGATGAAGCTTACACTGGAGGTGGGTTGGGGTGGAGATGGTAGTAAACAAGATGAATACAATGTGTGTTAGATGGTGGTAAGTACAAAGGAGAAAATCATAAAGCAACAGAGTGCCCAACTGATGGGGTTGTCATTTTAGATAAAGGTGGTCAGGGCAGGCCTTGCTGTGAAGGTGATGGATGAAGAGGCAGCATCGTTATCATCTTTCCAGGTTGCGATAGAACTCATAGATTCATGTCAGTATACACTAATGATGTATACTTTTCATAACATTTTGTCCAAGGGTCGTCTCATCTCTTTTCTGTGCTTCCTTTCAGTTTTCACAACTCCCATTTTTTTTTAGTTTTCCGTTTGTTACTGCTTGTCCTCTTTAGCTTCCTTCCCTTTAGTGTATCCATCCATAAGCCCACATTTCTTCCAATTCTGAACTTTAGTTTAATTGATAGAACTTGAAATACAGCACTGCAAATATTTTATCTAAAACATTTGTCCTTATCATATCTGGGCTGTTTGTTTTTTTTGTTTAATTGAGAGAGAAAGAAAGAAATATCTGTTTGTTGTTCCACTTATTTATGCATTCATTGGTTGCTTCTTGTGTGTGTCCTGACTGGAGATCAAACCTGCAGCCTTGGCATGTTATAGAATGATGCTCTAACCAACTGAGCTACCTGGCCAGGGCTGATCTGGGCTGTCTTAACCCACCGACTGACAAAGCAAAAATTATATATTTTTCTTGTTAGGATTAAAACTTGATTCCTGCATACCTTCCTGAAACTTTATTTTGTATAACTTTCCCACCATTTTTTGAAAGACTGCAGGTGCAAGGCATAGTAATTAGCTTTTATAAGAAGATAGGAAGTCTTTTGATCTATATTTCATCAGGAGAGCTGTTGAAATTGAATTAAATTCTTTGGGCCTTGTGTCCCACACACAACAAAGTATTATTGACATGTGTAGAGAAAAGTCTGCCTTCAATTAATTTGTAATTTATCTCTGATTTTTTGAGTTACATGTAAGTAACTTTTATTTTTCCCTATCTTTTGCTGTGTTCCAATGGATTGCCTCTCCCCTTTGGACTAAATGCATCATCTACAATTCTTGGAATTCCTCATTTACTGTTCCTCTGTGGATCTGTTCTGTTGGAATCTGGAACACTGGAATGATGGAAATGTGTTCTTTACAAAGTAGCTGTGAGTATCCTAGACAATTTATACAGATAGTTTTTTTCAGTCTAAGTTAACTTAAATTTAACTTACAGTCGGATGAAATGTGAGCCAAGGAAACCTTAAATTAATACGTATTTTTAATTCTACATACAGTAGGCTTTCAGATACTTGATTTTAAAATATTATATTCTGATCAGTATCCTAATTGTTAAATTTAAAATTAGGTTTTCAATTTAATTGGGTTGTTTATTTTGTCAACATTTGGCTTAAAAATTAGTTTATATGAGTGAAAAAAAGTAAAAGGTTATAAATGGAATATTTAGCTACATATGTGATACTAGTGAAGGATGCAGACTGTTCTTTGTTAAATCCAAATGTGCTGAAATAATGCTTTAAACACATGAGATTTTTTAAAATAAGAATTTAAATATGACAAAAACTTATGAGAAATGAGTACCTCTTAGGAAATTTTGTCATTATATTTTAATGATGAATAAGACCTACCTCTAAGTAAAATTATCCAGTAAGACTCTACTCAGATGGTCTGAACTATGGACAGTTTTTCTCACCAATGGGTAAGTTAAAAATCAGACTTATTTACTACACCATTTTAGAAGTAGGTGTCTTTGAATTAGTCATGAAACTATTATTGAGGTCATCAAAGAATCAAAAATTATACAGAAAACTGAATTATAATGTAAACCTGGATAAATCTGATGTCCCTGATAGTGGAGGCAGCAGATTGGTGTGAAATTAATGACCTTGAAATGACATCCTTGGACCTGGTACAGCAGCATGAAAGATGCTGTTTACTGATTAACATTGATCATGAGAGCCTTCAAGAATTTACAGGAAAATTGCTTTAAACTCAACATTTTTATTTCATTTTATGAATAGGAAGACAAATTTCAAGAAACTCATACCTGTAGTAATTAGTATGAACAATTGGATAATTAGAAAAGTTGGTAATATAATTTTAAGGGGATTTGATTTTTTTTAAGAATAAACTTTTTTTTAAGTTGATTGGTCAGAATCTTATTGTAACTAACTTACTATAAATAGAAATCTTTGCTCTCAGACATGTTTTTAAATTTCTTATTTCCTTGGATTTTTCTAATTGACCATTACATTGTCAGTCAACTCGTGCTCAATTCATTTTGTGCATTGTTGCAATTAATTAATATTTTTATTGGCACCATGATTAATACTTTATATAGTTTTCTAAAATAGGTTAATAAAGAGAATTTGAAATGTGTGACAGAAGAGTTTTGCTGCTGTTGAATAACTTGACCCTTCTTTCTTTTCTCAGCAACAGAAGAACCTTGAAGGCTATGTGGGGTTTGCAAATCTCCCAAATCAAGTGTACAGAAAATCAGTGAAGAGAGGGTTTGAGTTCACACTTATGGTTGTGGGTAAGATGTGATTTCTCACTAGAAATGAATTTTGATCTCAATTTTAAACTATTAACCAACCATGAATGAATTTAAGAAAACAATAGTCCAAATAACTATAGGGGTCACGTGTTATATTTTCTCTTATTATGTGAATACATTTTAAAATTTAGCTTGGTGGTGTGATGGGATTTATATGTTTTCTTGTCTCCTTTTTTAAGATGGCACAATTGTGAAAACTAAAAAAAAAATTGAGAAACTGGTGGTGGGGTGGGATATAGCGTTAGAGAAATTCTCTTCAATTGGTAATGCTACAAGAGGAAATAGCATCTGGTGATCACTCATTTCTTCAGGGTAGTTCCCTCCCCTGCCCACCCTGTGACTTGTATACTAAGTAGCTTCATAGCACTGGAGCATTTAACTTAAACATATGTGCTCCCAATTTGAAAAAGAAGGATAGAGTAGAAAGGATCGTAATCATGCAAATAACTACCCCAGGAATTTATTCATTGAGTTTAAGTCCTGGAATAAGTGAAACATGACCTTCCTCATTCTCTCATTCAGTCTCATTTTTCCTGTGCTTTATCCTTTGAATACCTTACCCTATTTGTAGTCCATTTTAAGAGATTGTTAAGGTTATTTTGACTATAGGTTGGTAGCATCATCATTATCTATGAAGAAATAACGTTATTGTATATAAGATTAGTAATCTTAGCAGACACTGTTAATCTTAAATGACTGTAATATTTCCCCCTTATATAGGCTGACTTTAGAACATAAATCTTAATTATGATGCAAATTTTATTGTATTTCTCGATACTTTTTAAGAAGGTTAAAGGCAGGATAATGGATTGACTATCCTTGACAAAGAAAATTGAGTTGATACTGGGTCTTTGTGTAGTGTGCATTAATTTTTGCTATACAGGCAATCCCTGGTATTGAATTAGATTAATTAAATTAGCTATAAAATACTCCTTCATTGAAAGGAAGAATATTTTATCAATTGACCAGAATATTTTGGTTAGTAAACTTGCCTGTGTCTGGTTGAGTAGAAGCATAATATACTTAGCTTGCAGATTATTGCTGTGGAGTAGACATGGTCTGGATGGATAGCTAAAACATCTGTAGAACATGCCTTTTCTTCAGTACGTTGTAACATGAATATTATATGTGAAGAAATAGTACGTCTTACCTTTACATATGTAATGTTAGTGATCTTAAATGAAAACTGTAGATAAATACATGATCTTTTTTTAATTTGTAAGAAAACTTCCTGGGCTCACCAGGAGAATTATTTATAACATTTTCAAAAAGTATTTAATATTAAAATTATAGTTTAAAGAATAACTTCTTGACGAGATGTTCTTGGTCTTGATGTAATTATATTAATACAGAAAATAAAAATGGCAGTCATAACAAAAGAAAAGAATAACTTCTTGGACATATACTTAGTAGTATAATATCTGGGAATAAAGGCCAGATATTAGATTTAAAATCTGAGATTTTTTCCAGATAAAAAAATTTAATGGTCATACAATCTTGATTTTTAGAGAAAATATGCAATCTCTTACTATATCTTATTTATTAGTTTTTCTTGTCAGTCCTTTTGTGAATGACAGCTTTTGTGTTTTCCTCGATAAGACTTCAGCTGAGGGTAAAGGAAAATGGGTGTTTCCCCGCTGCACTTGGAACATTCTCGTTTATTTAGCTGTCTTTGTACAGACTCGTTGAGTGTAAGGACTAAATCTTTTCATCTACATAGTTGCACTGGCACCTTTTAAGTATGTGTCTAATATGTTGGTCCATTTTTCAGACTTTAGGCCAAATTTAGCAGCATTGTTTGCAAATAATAGAAAGCAATAACCAACCTTGTTTTAGTATTTTTAACTTAGAGAATGCAAGCTGTTACTTATGAGCTAAGTCCTCATTTTTGAGATTTAAACTTGGAGCAGTTTTGGTTTTCATAACAATTTTTGGTTTAAGGCTTACACATTGATACAAACTGTGAATTTATATCTAACACTTGCTTTCTTTATGGCACTCACTCCTTTTCCTTTGTTGGAAAAACCTCTATCTAGTAACCCAGCCTCATAAACAATATTTGTTGAATACTTTATTGAGTGACTTCTTTGTATCAAAGAGACATAGTGAGTATTCCCATATTTTCTCTCTTAAAGGAGCCTATAATTTATGCCAACATAAAGTACACAAAAAATAAGTAACATTTCCAGGAAGTACAAGTCAGTAGAGTCATATAGAAATTTTTTACTGGTAAGAGCTATGGAAGTTTAAGGAATATAGGAGAGCCTGTCCCTGGTTGGAGACTATTACTGCCATATTTGAGGAGGAATTATGGAAGATTTTTTAAAATAGAATTGGGATAGACATTGAGGTGGCAGTCCAGTTGGAAAATAATAGCCAACACCTACATAATAGTATGTGCCAGGCAGCATTCTAGGTGAAATTCTTAAGAACAACCCTATGCGGTCAGTATTGTTGTTATCCTCATTTCAGAGATGAAGAAACTGAGGCATGGAGACAGTTGGTTACTTGCCATGGTCCTATTGCTAGCAGGTGGCAGAATCAAACTCAGTCTGTCTCTCATTTATTCTGGTGTGTTCTTAAGCACTAGCAGAAGCTAATTTGGGGCCCACTGGATATAGTACAGTGCATCTGTATGCCTTGAACCTACGTGATTTTAATTAGCTGTTTTCTGTTAAACATAAATAAATAAATAAATAAATAAATAAAGATGTTCTGTTTTCTGTAAAACAAACCAAAAAAAGACAGTAAGATGAGTGAATGAGAATTAGAGAAGTGGGAGAGGTGAATTATTTTTTAAGATTTTATTTATTTATTTTTAGAGGAAAGGGAAGGGAGTGAGAAAGAGAGGGAGAGAAAAAAATCGATGTGTGGTTGCCTCTTGCAAACTCTCTACTGGGGACCTGACACACAACCCAGGCACTTGCCCTGACTGGGAATTGAACCAGCAACGCTTTGGTTTGAGGGCAGACACTCAGTCCACTGACCCACACCAACCAGGGATGGAGAGTTGAGTTTTTAATTCCCCCAGTCATTATCAGCTTCTACATACTTTTGTATTGTAATCATCTCACTTTGCTGAATGTTAGCCTAGTGAAAAATATGGCATCTTAGTATAAACTAGTTACTTTTTGTGTGCTCAAAGAAACAGGATTTGTTGTCCTACAGGAAGAAAAACAGGTTGCCAGTTTTTATGTAATTGGAGTTAGTTGATGATATGAGGTATTTTCAAGATTAATTGGCACTGCTCATTTTACTCTAGGATTTGACCTCTAAGACGTAACTTTATAATAATTGGAACTAAGGCTGGAAAACCTAGCGTGGATTTTGAAGACCTTGAATGCCACCAGGATAAGAGGACCAGTATTCTTGGTTTAAAATAAAAGTAAAACTAAACAGTGTAGTGTAAAACCCAATATCAGACATATCTAATGACATTTAGGTCTCTAATTCAGCAAAGTATCAAACCTGTTTGTGCTTGGAACTTGACTGTTTTTGTGTGTTCCTAAATTAGGTTCTACTGTGTTCTAAGAATAAAATGTTAATTGTAAGATCCTGATTTAACTAGAATCTTTCAAGGAGGTAGAATTTGGAAAGATTGTAGATTGCTTTATCTGACCAGGAAATTGTTTTGAAAAAACAAGTGATATTGAATATTTTGTTTTGAATTCCTTGAAAATAAAATCCATAATTACTTTCGTGATCATTTCTTTAATTTTGTAAAAATTTTGTGGTAGAGATTTTATTTTAAAATTGTGATTTGTCATAATGTATTTGACTTACACCAAATATCTTGACTAACAAATTGGTGTTTCTGTTTTAGTGGCAGGGAGCTTAGAACATGTTGGTTTGGCCATTTTGGGGATTCAAGGTTTATCGTAATATATTTTTTGTATATAATTTATCAGCAAAAGTTTAGGAGGTATTTAGTCAGTGATCGCATATACAGTGACTGTCAGAGTTGTCATTTCCGCCCACCTTCTTTTTGATGTTTGAACTCCTGTAGTAACACCCAGTTATTTGAAGAACTTGAAAGGTAATATTGGCTCACTTTGTTTCTAGGGTTTGGGGCATTTATTGGTATTATATTTAATTCTGAAAATAAGATGTTGGATAGTTGTAATGCTTCCAGTAATATTAAAAAACTTTTTTTGAACTCTTATTTTTATTTCATTTTTAATAAAAATTATGAGTAATTTAATCAATAATGATCGCACAACATTGTGAATATAAAAGCCACTGAATTGTATACTTTACAATGGTGAAATTTCTGTTGTGTGAATTTTATCTCATTTAAAGGAAGTAATTTAACCAAAGCAGAACAAGTTTGGGGTAGGGGGGAATCACATATTTCCACATGTTCGCTATTTTAATTTTTGTATTCTTTCAGGTTTTTCATCTGTATATTTTAAAAAGTGCTGTTATAATAAAGATAATGCTTTATTTTTATAAATTAGGAATGCAGAAAAGCAAAATGAAAATATTACCAAAATATATCACCCAGTCATGTCTCTTAACCATAGAATCATATAGTATTTTTGTTTGTATGTATCTATAATGTTGTGTGATTGTTTTTAAAATTTGGTAGCAAACTGTGATCATCTTTTGATGTTGGATGTGATTCATTCTTAGATTTTAATGGCTTGTGTAGGGTGAGTATACAAGGTAGGTCAAAAGTAGGTTTACAGTTGTGAGTATGTGAAACACAGTTCTTCTGTGTGTTATTAATTATTGTATTGTTTTCCATATGAGCAACTGTAAGCCTTCTTTTTGTTCTACCCCGTAGTACCCTAAATTTGCCATATTGTTCAACATCAGGGTAGTTACAAATAAATATGGGTACAGATATATCTGCCTGTACATCTAATGGATTCCTTATAATAAAGCTTTGAAAATTTGCCCTTTTTTTTGAAGGCTTAAGTATTATTTTGAAAAGGGTTTTAATACACAATACCAGTTGCCCTGCAGTAGGTTGCACACTGCTTTGCACATCACCATGTGTTGTCGGCACCCTCCATCCTGCGTGCTGTCAGCACAGGACATTACAGTTCTTTGCCAGTTTAAATGTGTGATGA
This sequence comes from Carollia perspicillata, assembly GCA_004027735.1. Taxonomy (NCBI): domain Eukaryota; kingdom Metazoa; phylum Chordata; class Mammalia; order Chiroptera; family Phyllostomidae; genus Carollia; species Carollia perspicillata. The sequence goes on from PVKM010000359.1 coordinate 52,152, forward strand.
TTGGCATCTTATTTTCACCTGTATTTTGTTATTGCTGGTCAACTTATTGTTTTTCATGTTTGTTTATCTTTTGTTTTGGTTTTTTGTAATTGAACTAGTCTAGTTAACTTTCAAAAATGGTCTTCATTTTTTCCCCTTAATCTGTGAATATTTTAAGGGTATTATTATTTTGTTGTTGTGTGCTATTGACATTTTCTTCCAGAATTTTCTTTGTTTTGTTTTTTATGTTAACTTGGTTTTTATATTGTCCATGCAATCTTTTTTCTTATGTTTTTTGTCCTTGATGTCCTTCTGCTGGATTCAAGGTTATTGGGGATTCAAGGTTTTAAGATATATAGGCTAAAATTGTTTTATTTTACAATCTTAAATCCATGCAGGTTTTTTAGAGGTGAGACTGAGTCAGGAACCTAATGTTTATATTTTAAATGGTTAAGTAGTCCTCCCAAAACCATTATTACAAGCTCGATTTTTAAAAATATATGTGGTTGGTTGCTTCTCTTTCTAAGAACACATTGTGTAGTTCTTATATAAATACTACATTATTTTAGTTATAAATTATAATAATTATTTACTTGTAGAAAAAAATACTAGGGTTTTTGTTAATTTAGGGAGATAGGCAAAAAAGAAAATAATACATAAAATAGTTATGGATTATGTTATTTTCTTTTTAAATAGGTTTATTTGCTTTAGAGAGAAGGGGGGAGAGAGAGAAGAGAGAGGTTCGTTGTCCCACTTATTTATGCATTCTTTTGGTTGATTCTTATATATTCTCTGATGGGGGATTGAACCTGCAACCTTGGTGTATTGGGATGACTCTCTAAACAACTGAGCTACCTGGCCAGGACAAAACTGTGTTACTTTCTAGGAAGTAAAGAAACATGGTGGTATCTATTTAGAGTCACTAGGGAAGACATACACCTAAAAAGGAGACTTATCCCAATGATACCTAAAATACATGAAAATCAAATACCATGAAAGAAAACTAAAAATGAATTAATTAGCAAGAGATATTTATCATTAATGTTTTTGCTGCATTTATTTGCAATATTTTACTTTTGACAGCCGCATAATACTTCATCTGTGGCTATATCAAATTTTAGCCATTGCTTTCTCATTTGACATTTGAATGATTTGCTGTGTTTCATCTCATCATAATGCTGCAGGAAATATTTTACAGAATGGAAATTCTGGTCAACACTTTAACTATGATTTTAATATCTGCATAGTATTTTTAGATTTTTTATTAAATGTATTGGGGTAACATTGGTTAATAGGATCATAAAAGTGTCATGTGTACATTTCTGTGATACTAGGTCTGTATATTGCACTGTGTGTCCACTGCCTAAAGTCAAACCATCTATAAAGTCACTGTATATTAGGCCCCCTCTACACACCCCACCCTCTCTCTCTGGCAGTCACCACACTGCTGTCTGTGCCCATGAGTTTCAGTGTTGTATCTCACATATGAGTGAAATCATATGATTCTTAGCTTTTTTCTGACTGACTGACTTAACTTCGCATAATATTCTCAAGGTTCATCCATGTTGTTGTAAATGACTGTATTTCATCTTTTCTTATGGCTGAGTAGTATTCCATTGTGTATGTGTGCCACATTTTCCTTACCCAGACCCAGTCCTCAATCGAAGGACAATCTGTATGACCTCTGTATCTAGCTATATATATTGAAAACCATTAAATTTACACTGATACCTCCAATTTCAGTTCATTCTTTTTATCTTTTCTATAGTTGTAATGTCCTTCTGATTGTGAAAAACCATTATCTTAATATGTTTGCTTATTTGATCCATCCCCTGTATATAATTAATCTTCTGCCTTATTTCCCACACTCCTCCTCTCTCTGTGCAGTGGCTTTGCTCACCCTCTTCAAGTGCTGTGCTACCAATGTCAGGCCACTGTTCTCACAGAGGTGCCCACCTTACCCTGTGTGGGTTCAGGCCTTCTCCCAGACCCCCTTGGAACCTTCATCTGGAAGGCTGGGGCCCCCGTCTCTGGACCACTGGGACCCTCCTTCCAGCAGGCGCACCTGCCTTTTTCAGCCCCACATAATTATTTTCGGACTGAAAATTTGGAAGGGAAGTGGAAGAGAAAGCTGAAATAATTTTGAAGGGATTAAAAATGAATATTTACTTTTATTGTAGAATTAAATGACATCTGAATAGAAGAAATTTGGGTTTTAATGCTTAAAACAAATGAAGTAGAAAAATCAGTAAAATTGTAATTTTAGGCTGCCATCAGGAAAAAAGATAAAACTGACGGGGGAATTTTAGCTTGGAAATGAAAATTATTTGCAGATATGTATAGTGTTGTAGGTGTTAAATTTACAGATGTGGACAAACTGATTTTGGTGAACTTCCGGAGGGCCTCCAGATTTATATTAATAGTGGATACAAATGGGTTAATATTTAGAAGGAAGAAAACTTTAGACTTGGGTTCTTCTGTTCTTGCACTGCCTACAACTGTCAGTCAAGTAAGCAGATGATAAACACAAGGAAACTGTGTATATCAAGGAATGGATTGTGAATTGAGATTTGTGGTTCATTCTGAACTCAAGATTTTATGATAGAAGACTATGAATTGTTTATTATGTTACAGGTGGTAGTAATCACAGTAATTACATAATGGTGCGATTTCCAAAACATTCTTGTCATGGTCTGGAGGTTTAGATTTTTATTGAATGATTAGTAATTCAGATGAAATGTACTGATCAGGAGTAAAGTGCTAAGAATTATGGACTAAGCAGGTTACATAAAATGAAGACAACCCCTACCACCCTCAAAGGAACTTCCAGGGAAATGCATCATACTAACTACAATTTAATTTAATAATTGCTTTAGTAGTGTTCATTTAAGGTGTAAAGAGTCAGGAGAGTTAATTATTTGGGCTTATTGGAGTTAACATCTTATTTGCCTTAAAGGCTCGAGTCCTGAAACCAATAGCTCGCTCTTGTACTTAAATTTCACATGTATATTATATTTTGGTGATTTTGTAAAAGAGCTAGTTATACTAATGCTTTTTATTCATTTTTAGCATAGTATAAAAATCAGTCTTATATATTTAACTTAAATCTATTTTATAATACTAAGCATAGTGGTATTACGAAAAGTATATATTTAGCCTAATTTTAATCTCCAATTTCTGCCACAAATGAGCTTTCTGACCTTGTACAGGTCACTTTGAATCTCAATTTTGTTATTACAACAAACATTTACCAAGTCTTTCTGAATCAGGAACTGCACCGAGATTAAAAACAAGAGCCGCACCCCTAAGGACCTGAGGACGTGGGATGGTGGAGTGGAGACACTGGGACAATAATGCCATCTGTTATGTGTAATTGCCCCCACCTCATAGGGGCTTGAGATGATTGTATATATGAATGTGCCTTGTAGAAATACTGTATATATAATAATGTGCCTAATAAGTCTGTAAACTAAACAGAATATTAATTGTAAGCATATATGTATTACTATATTTTTATGACTTAATTGAAAGAACCAAATACCAGAGATGAAGAGAAGACAAAGATCAGAGATGGTTGAGAATCATATGGCAGCTAATATGTTAAATATTGAGTAATCCTTACTTTGAACTTCTGCTTTGTTGAACTCCTTCAATTCCAAACATTTCAGTACACACACGTGCTCTCGATTTGCAGTTCAGCGTGGATGGCTGGGCAAAGCTCTTTCCTCGTGAGAGTTAGATTTAGCTGATTTGAAAATGGTTAAGTATTTGTTCTTCCCATATTATCAGATAAAATTAAGATGAGTAGCTTACATTCTTGTTAACAAAATATATTTGCCTATCTTGTGCATTTCAGTAAATATATTAAGTTAAAATATTTTGCTCAAGTTGCTTATGTGACATCGCTAATGAGTCTTAACGGTGCACTTGCTTTATAGTTGCCACAATATTAAGGCTGTCCCTTGCAGACCTTTTGAGTATCTTACTTTCCCTTGAGAGTGTCAGGTACTTAATGTCAGTGATATAAAGAATCTTAGGGACAGTTTTTAATTAAAGGTTGACACTGAAGATGTTAATTTTGAGTATCAAAAATAATTTTTTTCATATAGGATGGTGTTTTCTTTTGTTGTTGAATTATGTTTCAATAAAATTAGATTTAATGTCATTTAGCAGCTAGCAGTAGTGTTTCTTGGTCCAGGCCATCATTATAGATAACTTTGGTCTAAGAAGGAAACTGTAAAATTTAAGTCATGTAAAAGGACAAATAAGCAAAGAAATCAGTCTACACTTCTGTTATTGTAAGTCTGTGTTTCTCTGAGACCTTTAATCAGAATTAACCTGGACTGCCTATTCAAGGTGTTCATCCCAGGAATGTGGGGATCTGCATTTTGACAAGAGTTGCTGCTTGCTCTGCATTCTAAAGTTTGTTTACTTTATTGTATTTTTTTCCATTACCATTTATCTCCCTTACACTCCTGTCTCCCTCCTCCCTGCCCATTTAAAATTTCAAGAGCACTGCTTCTAAGTATCTTTAATGTTCAGAGAAAGGACTCAATTACAAAATGGTTTTCTATTAGAAATGTGGTACAGAGGAGTAGGTGGAATTTTTTAAAGAGAGAAGAGATCACCATTGTTGATTATGGTACATTTTTTGTGTCTCTAATGCATAGCTGTAATTACCATATTCATTTTAAAATATATTTTGCACTTAACACTAGGGCAAACATTTGTTCATGTCAAATGGATTTTTCAAAAGTGATTTTCAGTGGTTGATAAATGTTACTTTTATAGGAGTATTATAATACACCTAGACTGTCTCCTTGTGTTACCTGAAAGTATCCTGTCTGTCCTCCGACATACACTGTTAAAGTTTCTTTTGCAGTCTTTTCCCCTACATGTTTGATTCCCAGAAAGAGATGACATGATGAAGGACGTGACATGAAAATGTTATACCAACTTACATAGTTATCACAGATGTGTTAATGTTCTTGTTTGTCTCATCCTTGCCAGTATTGAGCAGAAATCTTTAAGAATGGCAAATAAAGTAAAATGACGTGATTAATGTAGTGTTAGAGAAACTAAAATGTTTCTCTAACATTTTAGTTTGCATGCCTTTGATTTGAATTTTTTTGTCTTTTTATTAAGCATATTTATACCACTAACAGTAGTTCACTTATTGTGGATGTCATTACTATGCATACTTGAATTTTGCTTAAAGAAATACAGATTCACACAATCACCAGTGTGATTCATACAACCCACCATTGGTCCTTAGGGATATAAAGTGTTGCGTATGAGATTTATAGAACTTCAAAGAATCTACAAGTCATCTAGTTCAAAAGATCAAAGTCAACTCACTTCAGCTTTGAAAGGCACTCCTTAACATCATTTTGGAGAATGTGCTCCCTGCTCAAGAGTAAATCAACTCCTCTCTCTCTCCCCTACCCCTTCCCCTCTTATCTAAAACAAAGTTTTTAAAAATGTATGAGGACCACTTCATTGAGATCTTCTGAGAGCCTCTGAGCTCACAGAGATAATCTTTGGCCTTGATGTGAAGGAAGTGGATCCCACGAACCACTACTATGGCCTCCCCATCAAAATGGGCCTCACCTGTGATGGGATGCTGCATGGTGAGAAATGTGTGCCGAAGACCGGCATCGTGATACTTACCCTGGGTGTGATCTTCATGAAGGGCAGCTATGCCAACACAGAGGGAGTGTGGGGAGTTCTGTTGATTTCAGCTCTTTCACTTTAGTAGAAGAACTTACAGAAACTTGGTTTACAGCCTCCAAAAGGTGGCAGACCCTAGCCTAAGTGAGACAGTATGTTTTAACCACAAAATTATGTTAATCCATTTTTGAAATAATTACGAAAAAATTTTTCACGTAGACATTTAGATTTTTTCTTGTAACATGAGGATTTTTTAAATAAAGGTAGTTATCCTCTTGAACTGGACTATAAAAAGAGTGCTTTTATATGAGTATAGCAAGAAATATCATAAACATCCTCCTTAAGACCTCCCAACTTTAGGTGCATAGCGAATAAAAACTTTTTAACTTGGTGAATGAGGTAATTGTTGAGTGGTTGGCTCGAATGTTACCTACTAGCTATACAGCAGAATTATTTAACTCTTAAGAAGCTGGTGGTCAACTACTATAATTAGAGTAAGTAAACCTTGTTTAGATGATTATAAAACCAGGTCATAGGGGACCTGTTTAGCTTGCAGTTTAGAATTAGCATGCACATAGTCTTCAGGTCAAAGGATACCCTAATAGATTCTGAGAAGATGAAATAGTCTTATAGCAAATCCCAGGCCACATATGTATGGAACCTTGGAAATAATCAGTGTCCAATGTAATCTAGACTGTTAGAGTAAATCTTTAGAGATAAGCATATTAAAAAGCAAAACAAAGAATAGCACCCTCCCTAGATAACATTTTTATCTGCCTTATGGGTTATATCTTTGAATTTTACTGAAGAAATCTGTACTTTTGAGTTTCCCATTTATTACTTAACTTATCACCATTTGACTTCTTAATATAAAATTGCTTTTATTAAAGGTCAGGAAAAGGCCTCATTGTCCCTTGGTCACTTTTTCTTTAACCTCTTATTTGCTGTTATTGACACTTTTCCTTGCAGTTCCTCCTCACTTTTTGTGATAATGCCTCTTGGCTTTTTTCTACTGGCCATCTTTAAATGTTGGTGTAACTATTATAAATAGCCATTGGTGTGACTTTCTTCAAAACCTCACAAACAAGCATTTCATGAATGTTTTATTCTTGGGCTTGACATGTAATATTCTTAAATAGTGATGGGATGTGCATGGCTCTCGTGGGCTAGATCTAAGAGATAAAGAGCACATGGGTTATTTTAACCTGCTTCTGATGTTAAGGTACAGGTGTAATATTAGAGACTTTAGTTACTCTTAGAATTTTTATTAAGAATATAACATCTTAAATTGTAAGTCTTACTACACTGTATTGTTTTAACAAGATTAGAAAAAAATTTAAATTCAGTTATTTCCCTGTAAAATGAGAAATGACTTTGTTGCAGAATGTATATAGTGCATTTCAAAGTCAAATAAATATAAAATAGTCTTTAATTTGGATCATTTAACAGATCTTAAAATGTGGCTCTGGCCCAGTAGTCCAGTTCTTAGAACGTTGTCCTGATACCACAAGGTTGTGGTTTCAATCCTTAGGTTACACAGAAGAATCAACCATGAATACATAAATAAGTGGAACAACAAATCAGTATTTTCCTCTCCTCTTTCTCTTTCTCTTTCTCTCTCTCTCACCCCTTCCTCTCTCAAATCAATAAATAAAAATTTAGGAAAATATATAAAATGTTACACATAGACATTCTGTTTATATTTTGTTGAATAATTTTGTGTTCTTAAACTAGAATGTATAACTCTGAATGCTGTTATTCTTAAATATTTCCTAAATAATGCAGAGATAAACTTGATTGAGGTTGTTTCATAAATTGTGTTTAAGTAGGATTTGAATTCATGGGACTAATTATAGTGCTCTCTTTTGCACGAGTGACTATTGTTTTCTCTTTAGTGAAGCCAGTTAGCAAGAATCAGTTGTAGTTATAAGTCACCTTCAGAGTATTAGGACAAGGCTGCTGTATTTTATCTTATGATTATAGGTTTTGTGACATTTTGGTAGGGAGGTGACTATTAAGGAGGAATTAATAAATAATTTAATGTTCACACTAGGTATAGCTTCACTGCATTCAACATTCCTTTTTATTTAATTTGAGGCTAGAATCCTTTAGGGTCATTATGTTTCCAGTCTTATCCTTTTACCCATTGTCATATTTCTCATGTATATTCCCCACCCCCTCCAAAAGAAAAGTCTTTAAAAATAAACATTCTTATTTTTTAATGTAAATTCTAAAGACATTTAATAAAACAGTGAAGTTCCTTTTTCCTTTTCCTTCAGTCCCATTTCCTTCTCTAGTGACAAGCATTATTAAGTTGTTAGAAGCCTATCTTTTTCTATAATTTTACATACACCAGTCATTCCATGTAGGTACATATTTTTTATCTAAATGGTATCATGCTGTAAATACTATTCTGCGAGTGATTTTTCCTCACACATACATCTATGTCAGTACATAAAGAGCTGCCTCATTCTTCAATTATGTGGTATCCCATAGTATGTATTTATCATGATTTATACAGTCTGCTGTTGGTGGACATGGATGTCCACAGTTCCAAACAATGCTTAATTAAGTTTAAGTATTCAATAGGTATTTGAAAAATATGTTTATTCTTTGGGTAAGAAGTTTTTCTTTTTTTTTTTTTAAGATTATTTATCTATTTATGTTTAGACAGAGGGGAAGGGAGGGAGAAAGAGAAGGAGTGAAACATCAGTGTGTGGTTGCCTCTCGCCTACTGAGGACCTGGCCTGCAACCCAGGCATCTGCCCTAGACCTGTAATTGAACCGGCAACACTTTGTTTCACAGGCTGGCACTCAATCCACTGAGCCACACCAGTCAGGACTACCATCCTAAACATATCTAAATATAGAGCTCACAGCATTTTCTTACTTGTTTATCTCCCCTAGTGGTCTCTGAGTTCCATTAGGTTTGGAATTCTGTCTTATTTACCTTTATAATCCCTGTGCCTTAAACATAGTAGGTGTTTTAATAAATACTTACTGAATTATATTTCATGCAACATATACAGTATTTTGTATTGCTTTCTAAGGATACTTTATATTCAGAATTTGGCATTGTTTTTAGTTTTCAATATAATCCCACATTCTTTATCAGGCAAGTAAAAGAAAAATTATCATTAGAGGAAATCTTTACTAGTTAAATGTTGATGATTTCTTCTCTACAAATGGAACCCTACTTGTGAATTATTGATTGTGACTTGTGCATGATAAGGACATTCCACTTATTTTATGCATTCATTGGTTGCTTCTAGTGTCTGCCCTGACCGCAGATTGAACCTGCAACCTTGGCGTATCAAAGTGATGCTCTAACCAACTGAGCCACCCATCCAGGGCTTGTGTTGTATTTTCTTTGATAGAGGTCACCTACTTCACGTGTAGTCATAGTTCACATGGTAAATTAGTCTAAAACAGCATAAAATATAAGCTGGTGAAATAGGGAACTTATTTCCCTTTAAATTGCAGATTAGCTGATTCTTTCCATATGCTCACATGCTTTTAGCCTCCAAAGCTTATGGTAAAATTTCTTGAAATTTTTTATTTTAATTTAAAGCAAGATAAACTGTCTTTTGTTGCTACAATTACCCTTCAGGAGTACTAAATCAGAATTGGATCTTACAGCTCTAGCCAATAATTTCAGTATGCGTTGTCTAGGAATGGATGGGAGTTAGTTTAGAAACCATGTGATGTATCAAAGTTGGTCATAGCTAAGTTTTAGATAAGAGTTTATAAGCTCCTGTTTCATACAGTGAATGTCAAGAGTTTAAAGAAAGAAGGAGAAAAAATGTATGGGAGAAAATATCAGTGAAAGTATGGTTAGGTGTTACCTGATTTTTACTGAGTATAAAAAAGCAGACAACATAAGTTTTATAATAGTATGAGGTATGTGCTATTTAGAATTAAGGGAGAAATCTTGATCGTTGTTCTCAGAAGATAATTGATTTTAAAAAAAAAGCAAATAGGCTTGTTCTTAAATATGAACATCATGAACCTAAGTTCTCCAGAGTCAGATCTATACTACATTTTATTATATATTATGTTTACTAACTACAAAATTACTTGTTTAAATTCTTGTGAGCAGTTGTTGAAGGGTTGAAGGCAACTCGGTAAACATAAAAATATATAAATAATTACTATATTCTATTTTTCCCTTATGATAGTAAAGGAAGAAAGAAACAGGTATTAGCTGTCTGACAATATAATTCCTAAATATGAAATTTACACCTACCTCCTTTTAAAATTTAGTTGATGAAATTGATCAAATTCCTTTCCAAGGTAATTATGGCAATAAAGATCAAATAGCCTCAAATAGAAATGCTAACAATTCTAGGAGCTTAAAAGTTGACTTTGGCTAGTATTTATGAAACATTTTCAAATTTCATTTCTTTTGTGTGATCATATTTTTAAAATAACCATGTTTGAAGCAGTTTTATTGAAAAATCATTTTTATGAGTAACGGCTAAAATCTCCTTGTTTGGACTAATTAGACAGGAAGTTTTCTGAATTTAAACCCTGAGTACTCACCCTGGCTGGTGTGGCTCAGTGGGTTGAGTGCCGGCCTGCGAACTGAAAGGTTGCCAGTTCAATTCCCAGTCAGGCGCATGTCTGGGTTGCCAGCGAGGTCTTCAGTGGACATTTGGGGGCATGCAAGAGGCAACCAGTCGATATTTATCTCGCATGTCACATTGATGTTTCTGTCCCTCCCCACCTTTTCCTTCTTTTCTCCTCTCTCTAAAACATAAATAAAATCTTTAAAAAAAAAACCCTGAGTACTAAATGAAATGTTGCATACTAGATGCTAGTTGTTATTTCCTTTAGTCTTCACTACTCAATAATTAGCATCCTCTTCGTTTTGCTGATAAAACTGAAGTGAAAAGGTTGCACAAATGGTAGAGGTGGTACATCTGTTAAGTGGAAAAGCTAGAATTTTTGAACCAGAGGATTTCTGAAGTTTTTAAAAGTTTATCCTAATATAAACTCTAGGTAACTTATATGAAGTAGGTAAAAATGTTTCGAATTTACTACTACTATTCTGTGAATACCTGTCCCTAAATTTCTTTCCCTAAATACTTTAGCCATCTTTATTACTGTAGGGGGGAAATTCTCAGAAGGAAGTATGTTGGGTGGACTTAGTCCAAGTTTTAACACCAAAATGCTACATTACCTTGTGTAAATCACTTAACATCCCTGAGATTTTTGTTTAATTTTTAAAAAACATTTTTACTTTTAGAGAGAGGGAAGAGAGGGAGAAAATGAGAGAGGGAAACATCAATGTGTGAGAGAAACATTGATTGACTGATTAGTTGCATCTCTCCACCCCACAACCCAGGCATGTGCCCTGACCTGGATTGGAACCAGCAACCTTTTATTTCGCCGGACAGCGCCCAGCCCACTGAGCCACACCAGTCAGGGTTTTTCCCTCAGTAGTAAATAACTGTCTCAAAGGATTGTTTTGCAGGTACAATGAAAACACTGCCCTAGGAAAGATACTGTAAACCAGTAGGTGGAATTGGTATAAAGTCATTTACTCTACATTATAAGAAAGATCACATCCTTTCAAATTTAATATCAAAAATATTTTCAGCAGTACCTAAAGTTTTCATTTGTGCTTCTTAATGAAAATATTGTAAATATTTCTGATTATCCGCAAATGCTTGGGTTTTATCCTAGTCTTTCCTCCTTTATTTCGGTTATAAGAGTTAAGAAAGAAGCAGGTATGGAGAACTATAATGTACTTTCCTGTGACTTAGAAATTTCTGAAATTTTAACGTATAGGAAATAGTTGATAATCCCCTCATTGAAAGGGGATGAGCCCCAGACCACCTAGAATGGTTCTTACCTTCTTGAGAACCAATATGAAAACTCAAACTAGATACAGAAATAGTAAGGTTAATATTGTGAAATCAGTTATTTAGGCTAAAGACTATTAAACTACCTAGCAATAACTGCATTATTTAATTCTGTGCCATATTCATAGATAATTATATTTACGATATGATCATGTTATAGTATGAGTTATTTTAACCTTGTATATATTCTGAAGCTATTTATATTTTGATTAAAATTAACTGCATGGGGTGCAATATATTAGACTTGACATGGAGAGTCAAGAAGACTACATAATCCATTTCTATCCCCTACCTCAAGCAGAAGCAGTATAAAAAGTAATTGCCTATCATTTTTTTGAGTCCAGTTTATAGAGAGGCATCCTCTATACTTAGGCTGTATGGCATATGGGTGGATAAATTAGAATTATTTTTTGTGGTTCATTTTTACTAATTTTTCTTTTTATCAGCAGATAATTATTTTTTCATAGTTGTATGACTCTTTGCTTTGGTCATTCATTAATTATTACATTTATATTTATGTCTTATTTCACTAAAGCAGCAATATATAATCCAGTGTTTCCTTTATGACTTTCACCCCAGGAATACATTACTCATAAAATGGAGGCTATTGCACCAGACATATTACTTTTAAAGAACAGATTGTAAAAGTATAAAGCTAAAAATAATCCTTGGAAACATGGGTCTATTTTGATAAGAAAATGAGGACAAAGAGCTTATTCTAATAGGAAGTCTTTGTAGTGTATTTTCTAATCTCACTTTCTTGTCCCACCAAGAAGTATTTGCATAGAGCAGGTTTGATTATAGGGTTGGATGAATATCAAAGTCAACATGGCTGACTTTAACAGGTTCTTCCCCCCTGTTTCTTTTAGGTGAATCTGGATTGGGAAAGTCAACGCTAATCAACTCATTGTTCCTCACAGATTTGTATTCTCCAGAGTATCCAGGTCCTTCCCATAGAATAAAAAAGACTGTGCAGGTAGGTATGTTAGTATTGTTAATTGATGATAAGCTGGAATAATGTTAGCACAGAAAAATCACATATTATAGCTTCTATCAAGCTTCCCTAGAGGTAGGTTTCAAAGTTGGCCTCTGCTAGTGTAAAGTGGTGAACTTATTGATAAGAAAGAAAGAAATGCAGCCAGTCAGAGGAGTTATGTTGAATAAAACCTTCTAAATTTGTCCTGAAGACCCTAATAGAGATTACACAGTAATAATTATAGGAGTAAATAATACTCCTAGAGTTACACTATCTTTACTAAGTTAGCTGCCTGCCATATGTGGCTATTTAAGTTTCAATGAATTAAAGTAAATGAAATTAAAAATTCATTTTCTACCCTTGCAGTGTTGTCCCATAAACTGAAGGCCATGGGTTCAATTCCTAGTTAGGGCACATGCCTGGGTTGTAGGTTCAGCCCCCATTTGGGGCGCATGCAAGAGGCGACCAATCCATGTTTCGCTCTCACATTAATGTCTCTCTTGCTGTCTCTCTCTCCCTTCCTTTTCCTTTCTCTAAAATCAATAAGCATGTCCACAGGTGAGGATAAAAAAATGACTCAGTTTCTCAGTTGCAGCAGTCACATTTCAAGTGCCCAGTAGCTGTATGTGGCCAATGGCTACCATTTGGGCAGTGCGTATATATTTTCACCATTGCAGAAACTTCTGTTGGACAGCAGCATGGAGAAAGCAGGACTCTTGGAAAAGCCATTATTATTTAATTACAGTGTTCTATGTTAGTCAGTAACATATACTACATAGTGGTTGAATGGCAGTAGCAATTTGTTAAGGCTCCCAAGCTATGTATGGTCTGACTCAGTACTTTTCAATCTTGTATGTGCAATTAGATCACTTGGGGAGCTTGGTAAAATTTAGTTCCTGTTTTAGTAGGTCTGAGGTGGACTGAAATTCTGCATTTCTCACACGGTCCCAGATAATGGCTGTTTTGCTGGCCCATAGACCATACTTCATACAGACTCTAGATCTTCATTGCCCAGTACAGTAGCTGGTAGCCACATGTGGCTGTTGAGCATAAAATATGGGTAGTCCAGATGGAGGTGTCACGCAAGTATAAACTACACCTCTGATCTTGAAGACCTACTATGTAAAAAAGAGTGTACAGCGAGGGGCATCCAACCTGTGGGCTGCAGGCTGCATGCAGCCCAGGATGATTGTGAATAAAGCCATAAATTTGTGAATGGAGACATAGAATCATAAATTTACTTAAAACATGAGATTTTTTTTGTGATTACGTGTCACATTGTATTTCATGTGTGGCCCAAGACAACTCATCTTCTTCCAATGTGGCACAGAGATACCAAAAGGTTGGATGCCCCTGGTGTAAAGTGTCTAATGATTTTTCTTATATAGGTTGCGTTTTGTGGGGGTGCTCCACCTGCAGGCCCCCGCTACCCCCAGCCACCACAGATAAGAATAAGTCATCCAAGACATGATCTGCTTGGGGAAGAAAGGTGGCTGAACTCTTAAGGGAAAAGGGCCAGGAGCCTGTTCCTCAGTGGGCTTTTATTGGGTTTATTTGCATAGGAATACAGGGTGTATACATAAAGCTGGTCAATCATTGCCAAGGCAGAAATGATTAAATAAGAAATAACATTCAGAGAACTCCGAGGGCTTATTTAGAGTCTAGGTCAGATAGCTAAAGGGCCATAAAACTTTGGGGAAACAAACTCATTTCACGCTTGGACTCTTATTGTTGAAATCGAGGGTATTAGCAAAGCAGGTTTCACAGGATTTTATGCATTCTTTCTTAGGCCTGATGGCCTGGGGAACCAGCTCTTTCCAGCACAAGGTTGCACCCACCTTTGGCATTGTTTCAGGCCTAAGTCAGGCAGGGGAAGTAAGGCAGCCAAGAGATTAGGAGGCTTCTTGCAGACAGAATGAGGACTCAGGCTATGTCAAAGCTGAGGGGCGAGGGTCCATCACCCACTTTTTCTGTGGCCCCCCAAGTCCTTCCCTGAGAGCCCCTTTGTGACCGTGCTTGTCTTAGGTCGTCCCTCCCCTGAGGAATCTTACCCATCATTGACTGGTCATCCACTGGGGGCCAGACAGGGTGAAGTAAAGTGGGCAGAGGTGGTGCCCCTGCCAGGGAGATAAGCTTTGTCTCCTTAATGGCTTAAGGTCCCAAGGTCTCTCACTCAGCCTTAGCCATGGGGGAGTTACAGCCTCAGAAACCAGACAGGGCAGTTCCCAGTAGCATTTTACAATGATGACATTTTGGTTATATTGGGTTAATAAAACGCATTAATCTTACCTGTTATTTTTAAAGTGGCTACTGAAAAATTTTAAATTACTTTTGTGTCTTACATTACATTTTTGTTGGGTAGCAATGCTCGTTGAAAAAACTGTCGGTAGAATGAAGCAGCACCTAAGCAGAGAGGAGGGGTGCGAACAGTTGTAGCTGGAGGAGGCTTTACTGAAGTAGTGATGCTGAAGCAGGATTTGAAGGATTGGCAGAGATGATCCTTGTGCACAAGATGGAAGGACAGTCTGGAAATTTTAGGCAGAAACATGAGGTCTATCTGGAGGAAGTCCAGCCATTGTTAATGTAATGAAAATGGTTTATGCCACATCGATGTAACCTGGCAGCCAAGGAGAGTGGACTGGAATGCACATGCATGAACAATGACGACTTCACTGCATGGGTGGTAGATGCCTTTGAGTGAGCATGTGTACTGTGTGGCTGTCACATGCAAAAGGATTGAACAAATAGAGCAATGAATCTGCATCAGATTTTGTGTTAAGCTTGAACATTCCTCTGCAGGAACTATTTGGATGATTCAGAAGGCCACAGCTATGGGCAACTGGTGATTGGTAGCTTCATCATGACAATGCACCTGCTCATGCTTCCCATCTCGTGCAAAGCTTTTTGGCAAAACATCAAGTCACCCAGGTGACTCGGCCCCACTATAGCCCAGATTTGGCTCCTTGTGACTGCTGGCTTCTCCCAAAACTAAAATCACCTTTGAAAAGGAAGGGATTTCAGACCATTGATGAGATTCAGGAAAATAGGAAGGGCCAGCTGATGACAATTGGGAGAACTTTGTGAGGTCCCAAGGTACCTGCTTTGAAGGGGACTGAGGCTTCATTTTCCTTTGTACAACGTTTCTTGTGCCTTTTATCTTCTTTAGTAAATGTTTCTTATTTTTCATATTACATGGCTGGATACCTTCAGGACAGACCTCGTATATCAAACTGCAAGATGCAATGTAGAAATTAGATGCCTGAGAAGTAATTGTGACATGACTATTTTATTTCTCCTATTTAAACCTTTTTTTATGTTTAGGAGTATTTTTATATCCCTCATAGAACATCAGATTTCAAATTACCTGCGAAAGTATATTCTAAAAACTTGCTACTATATTGCTTATTTTATTTTGTGATCACTCTAGGCAAGAATTTAAACTTTTATTTTAAATCCTTACCTGAGGATATGTTTTACTGATTTTAGAGAGGAAGAGAACAGGGCAAGAGAGAAAAACAGAGAAACATTGATGTGAAAGAGAAACATTGATTGGTTGCTTCTCGTACATGCCCTGACCAGGGATTGAACCCGCCATCTAAGAACGTGCCCTGACTGAGAATTGAACCCGCCACCTTTTGGTGTACAAGCTGATGCTGCAACCAGCCAAGCCACCCAGCCAGGGCTAAATGGAATAGTTTTTAATTTGAGGACCTCATTTTCACTTTGCCTTGAGCAACATTTTTTAAAATGTAATTTTTTATTGCTATATACATTATATACTGACAGACACAAATTTAAGTAGAACTAGATGAATTTTTGTATGTATTTTTATGTCCAGGTAACCACCGTCCAGATAAAGATACACATTTCTAACACCCAGAAGGCTTCCTTGTGTCTGCTCTCATATTCAATATTACATACACCCCTAAATAATACGTTTTTGACTTCTCTCTATATAGCTGTTGTTGTTCATCTAAATATACTCTTTGTGTCTGATTTCTTTCCCTGAAGGTTGTATCTGTGGTATTTATTCATGTTGCATAGCAGTAGTTTTTTATTGCTATATAATATTCCATTATATGAATATATCATAGCATATTCTTTCTATTGTAGATGAGCATTTGGATTTTCAGTGTTTGACTAATATGTACTGAGTCTGGCAGAAGTAATGCCTGCATGAGTGTGGTTGGTAGGGTAATAACATGGGTGTGATAATTTATAATTTTAATTTGAAAATTTCACTTAAAATGTCATGGTATCCTTGAGGGTGATATTGTTATGTTACAAAGTTACATGCTTATGATTTTGTAATAAAATATTTTAGAATAAAAAGGGGCATTATTTGTGCTGGACTCTGTATATTCTTATATGTATCTTTTGGTGGACATAGGCACTCGTTTTTCTTATGAATGTGTGTGCATGCACACAAAAGTATTTCATTGTTTCTTTTTCTTATTTCTTACATGATTGGACATGTCTTTTATACTCAGTAAGTGCTCAGATATCATTGAAGTGCTTTGACCATCTTAATATTTTCAGTCTTTCCCTCCTGATCTGGAAGAGTTATTTATCTAGATAGTGGTCCCTTACATTTTAGAAGTTGCAGATAATTTCTTCCAGGGCCATGTCTGTTAAAGTCATTGGGAGAGGCTCCCAATTTAATATGTTAGAATTCTTTTCTCATTGGCCTATCTCCAGAATAATCCAGCCTAAACTCACTTGACCCTTCTTTAAGGTACTACTTCAACAGTGTCCTCTTTTATTGTGATTATCTTCCTGACTCTTCCTTTTTAAAAACAAAGGAGTAATTAGGGCTGAGAGTATCTCTAATAAGATCTTTAAGGCAAAGGCCTGTGCACCATTGTTAAATTTCCCCCTTTTTGCCAAAAGTAAGACTTACAGAATTTCAGAACTGAATTAATCCTGATTTAGAATCCTAGAGAAGTCCTGTTTTCTGACTGTACCATGGAATTATTCCTTGACATACTGAAACAAGTTGAAGATCATTAAAACTCTTTTCCCACTTACCTAGGAGAGAACACAACTTGTTCCAAGTCATTCACTGTAGTTAGAGAATAGAACGTAATTTTCTTTTGCAGTTGATTGGCTCTTCACCAAGCCCAGTGATCTATCAGATGATCTGCTTTTGGACGCTCATAAATTCTCTCAGTAGAGAGTGGTCAGAAGTATCATATCTCAGCCCAGACACGGCAGATCAGGAGAAGCATCCAGTCCTGAATTTTAAAAGGCAAATGTTTGCAATTTCTCTGACCTGAAATCATTCCGAACACCTCCAACTGTTGAGAGAGAGAGAGAAGAAGGAGGAGGAGGAAAGAAAAATCCTATGACATGGCAAAATAGAGAGTGAAATTTTAATACCACCAGTTTCATAATCTCCCCCTGAGAACTATTTACATACAAGATATGTTTTTAAGACGTATCTTAAAAAGAAATTCCTTTACAGTCACACTCTTAGAAGGAAGACGAAGCTGTCTACACTGAACAGAGAGATGATTCTGGGCTTCCTGTTATATACAAGTGATTCTGATTTGAGTGAAGTTTTCAGTGTTAAGAAGTCTGTGAGATTAATTCCCACCTATCTTGGGCCTCATGACCACAAGCTCTGCGTTTCCCAACTTGAGCTGACGCTGTCGTCCCCAAGTTCTTTATACTAGTGGTTCTCAAACTTGAGTGTGCATTACAGTCACCTGGAAGCCTTACTAAAACAGCTTGCTCAGTCACTCACCCAGGAGTTTGCTGTTGAGTGGGTCTGAGGTGGGGCCCAAAGAATTTGCATTTCTGATAAGTTCCCAGACTATGCGGGTGCTGGTCTGGGTACTGCACTTTGAGCATCACTGCTCCGTAGTGTTTCTGGCCTACTACAAACTGCTTTCATCCTATCTCTGTGGGAAAGACTAAGAGAATGAACTGTTTTTCCTTAGTTTTTTTAGACTATTTCAAATTAAATGGAGTAGCATCACGTTACTTCTCTTTATATATATAAAATACACATATGTGTGTGTGTGTTTTCTCCAACAGGCTAATTAAAACGAAGTGACAGAAACAGTTGAACACTTGAGCTCCGCTTTATGTTCCAACCTCAAATATTAACAGTATTTTTAAGAAAAATATTCTTATGTATGACAGCAAGTTTTATGATTTTGTTATATTTAAAGATTTTAAAATCATATTTCATGTCAGTGAAAGGTTGCCAACTATCTGCTGCTAGGGAAAGGCTGCCCATTTTTCCGAGACTAAATCCACTTTAATTTCCTTTGTGAAATGATAGTATTAGATTTTTGTTTAGGTTCTTAGTTGGGAACCTTATGTTGATTCCCTTTAAAACTTTTTTCCTTGGTCAGTGAAGTCCTTCCTGTAAATCACTATGGAGGTTAATCCTGTTGATGTTTCTCCTGTTTTGGTGGGTTTTTTGAACTGGTCAGTCACAAAACAGACATTTGAGTGCTTGTTTTATACCAGATTTTGCAGCTACAGTGATGATGATCACGGTCAGAATTCTTAAGTGTCTTACAACCAAGTGAAGGGCATAGCAAATAATTGTAATTTAGTGAGAAAGATGCTGCTGTGAGGTGCTGTAAAGGGGACCTTGGCAAGGTCGATTTCAGTGAAGTAGTAGGAATGGGGGGCAAGCCGGCAGCGGGTCGAAAAGGGAAGATGGGCGAGCTGCGAAGGAAGGGATGAAAGGGAATACCCAGAGGTTGGGTGTAGGGGACTGGGAGAGTCGAGTGATTTTTATTTCCAAAAAAGATCTGAGAGTGTGTTTGTGCTGTGCACAGTCTCTAGGGCCTGAGAGGTTGACAGTACAGGGGAAATGGTCTAGACATTTGTCAAGATGACTGCAATGGGAAGGGATCACCAGATCCCAGCACGGGAAGGAGACA
Source organism: Carollia perspicillata (assembly GCA_004027735.1). Lineage (NCBI taxonomy): Eukaryota > Metazoa > Chordata > Mammalia > Chiroptera > Phyllostomidae > Carollia > Carollia perspicillata. The sequence continues at coordinate 71,546 of PVKM010000359.1, forward strand.
GGGGAATGAGGTACAGTTGTTCAGAGAGTAGAAGGCGAAATTAGAATCTTTAGATCATCTTCTCAATAAACCAGTTCTGGGAGTTGATGAGAACAAAGTAGTCTTAAGGCCTAACTGTTCTTTTGGTCATTGCTTTTAGTTTCTTGTGGAATATGTTGAAGTATTTAAGATGATGTTTGTCTTTTAAGCCATTAAATAATTAACATGGCTTTTGTGTTAGAGCTAAATGAAATGTCTCAGGCTTAGGATGTTGAAGTCTCTGCAGAGCTTTGGCTGTTAAGCTGAGGAAGTGTTGGTAGAGATAAGCCACTGATAGAAAATTCTAACCCTCTCCTCAAAATTTAATACAATTAATTAACATTTTTAATTTACCATAACAAATGGCTCTTAAACATTAGGTTAGGAAATTTTATTGTATTAAACAGACTTTGAAAATGAAAGAAATGAAGCATTATAAACATGGAAGGTTTGACTTTCCCCTCAGACTGAAAAACGAAACAGTGTTAGAAAATAGTGCCTTGGATTTCTGGAATCTAGGAATCCAAAAGTGGACTCAATAAATTAATTATACATAAACAATATAAGGACTTCAGACATATTTTTCAGAGAGAAACAGAGCTGAAAATGCCCTTGATTCATTCCTTCAGTATTAAATTATGAGTTTAATCTTCGAGAGCTCTGAGTGATGCCATAAAATATGCTGATGTGACCTGCTTAAGTAAAGTGCATGGGAAAGTGGCCATTTGGAATAGATTTGTTAAGAAAAGTTTGAAATTCCTGGACTTGAACTGATTTGTTTTCCATGGATCCCATGAGGATACTTGCAGAATCAGATGATAGGATACGGTTGGATCCTGCGAAGGGCACTCGTTTACAGTTATGTTTTCTGGATTTCTTCCATATGTCGCCGTTGTCTTTGTATTTGACCATGTATGGATACACAGAATTTCATAGGCCAGAGAAGAAAGAAGCTTTATAAACAGACTCTTTAAAATATGTAAGATATAGTCATTTTTCTTATCATATCAATAAACTAACTTCATAAAATAAAAATAAGGAAACAAAGCTCTTAAAATTTAAGCTGTTAGTATGAGTAATTAATATACAGTTTATTTCTAAAGGTAGAAATGGGCTTTGTTTAGTTGTAAGAGAACCAGAAATGGTTTGAAGTAAAATTGGGAGATGATTCATATGGAAAATTGTATTTTTGCATCAGTTTCTAGTATACAGTACTATGCCACTTAAAAGAATTATTGGGTAAAAGGATGGTGTGATTACTTTGGATATTTCTGCTTCAAGACAGTTCCCATAAATGAATGACCTGTTTTTATGAAGGAGATGGAGATAAATTCAAGATATATCCAGTTACTAGATTTGATCAAATAGCCCTTTTATTTTTATTTTAAAAAGATTTTTATTTATTTATTTATTTTTAGAGTGAGGGGAAAGGAGGGAGTAAGAGAGGGAGAGAAACATCGATATAAGACAGAAATATTGATGTAAGAGAGAAACATCGATGTGCTGCCTCTCGCTCGTACACCACCTGGGGACCAAATCCACAACCCAGGCATGTGCCCTTACCAGGAATCGAACTGTTGACCCTTCGCCCTGCGAGATGATGCCCAACCAACTGAGCCACACCAGCCATGGCCAGGTCTTTAAAAAAAAAAAGATGTAATTGACATATAACCAGATTGTCCTTTGACTAGAGGACCACCAGGTATATGAAATGTGAACTTCTTAAGTCACATGAGATAATATCACTTAAAGGTGTTTTGTTTTTAGTTTTCATCATGTAACACTGATGAGTCTGATTATTTTCTCAGTTATTTTGCCTCCCTCATATTAGAGTAACCTGGTATCAGACAAGCTGTATTATCTTGGCCCTATGGTGTTAAACAGTGGTTTCCCAAGTGACAATGTCATCCATTGTCAGTACTGAAGATGACCAAAAAATATTAGAGCCCTTATTTTTTGATATTTACTTTTTTAATCTACAGAGAAATTAATACTGACTAATATTTAATGTTCAGATTGCCAATCATATGTACTTGGTAGATAAATAAAGATAGATAAAGATATTTTTCACTGAGAGTTTATACCAGGATTAGAACAGTCTAAAAGATAAGACCTTTGCCTCTTGCCTGTCTAAAATACCAGAAGCTCCTCCATGGACTCGCATGTCCAAATCTCAGGAAACGTTTTCAGTTTTAACAAGATTCTTTTTTAACAGAATAACTTTTGATTGCTATAGACCGGCATTGTCCAATTTAGTAGTCACTAAGCCACATGTGGCTGTTTAAATTTAAATTAATTAATATTAAATGAAATTAAACATTTCGTTCCTCAGTTACTCTCGTCGCATTCCAAGTGCTAAGTAGCCACATGGGCAAGCAGCTACTGTATTGGACAGTGTAGATTTAGAACATTTCCACCATTTTAGAGTTTTCTTGAATAATGCTGCTACAGACTTTCTTGCTCAGCAGTCTTAGTTTCATCCCCTCAGTCTCTTCGTGCAGCTAGAATCTATAAGAAATGCCAAAAGAAAATGGAAAGACATCATCGTTTCTGTAATCTCTAAAGGTACACCAGACTTCTTTTATCCAGAAATTAGTCATTTTTCCTTTCCCAGCTCTGTTAATCAACATAAAAATTTGAAGTTGCTTTTCACATGTCTGTGATTACAGTTTACGCCAAGTCTGGTAGTATTGTACTTAAGCTGTACTGTATTATGGCACTTAATGCTCTTAAGTTTTAATATAATTCTTGTCTCTTATGTTAGCCTCTATGCATACCTGGAGGAGTGTCTAGTCTTAGTAAGCACTTGATATAAATAAATGTACAATGAGTGTACTTTTCTGGTTAAATCAGTGTTCACTTTATCTAACAGTAACATATGCCCAAGGTTAATAATTTATACATTCTGATACAGAGTTTAGGGTTACAGAAAATCTTAGATTATAGAAAGAACTCTTGTTATTGTTTAAATCCAACAGTCTTTTTCAAATAGAACATTTCTCCAGACTTTACAGGGAACTGAAGATTTTAATTAGAGAATTTATAGGGTTTAACCCTACCAGAATACATTTTTTTTAATGCCTGGACCTTTACTGATTGCTTTGGGCTAAATGTGTAATATCACATTTAAAAAGAGAACTGGATCTTAGCCATCACATAAACACAAGTGTAAATAATTACAGACATACTGAGAAAGATTTGGGGATGGTAATAAGTTCATGTTAGTCATTGGTTTGGACCAAAGTAGATGGAGATAGTCCAGGAAAACATTTATGGTAAGTGGTACATTAGAGGTACTTGTCTGCTTAATCACATTTAATCTGACTTACTGAATCATTTAAGAACATTCTTTATTTGTATTATTAGATGTGTATTTTAGGTTATATAAATATTATATAGCTTTAGTGATTATTACCATTTATCAGTTCCTTCTTTACACCAACTATGGGCCATAAACCTGCTATTTCCATTGTGCTCTTCTTTCAAGTAACCAGGACTTCTGATGTCCAGAATAATTGATTTTAAAAATGTGGGGGTGGGTAGATGTCATTTGCAGAAAGCTTCTTGATTGGTTTTGATTCATCTCACTACCACTTACCTTGTAGGAAACCACAGGGGTAATGTTATGGTATTAATATCTGTGCAAATTACTCTTACAGGTGGAACAGTCCAAAGTCTTAATCAAAGAAGGTGGGGTTCAGTTGCTGCTCACAATAGTTGATACCCCAGGATTTGGAGATGCAGTGGATAATAGTAATTGGTAAGAAGGGGGTGTCATCACTGCTTCCCATTGCATTTGGGGTTCAAGGTGGTTAGATGTCCTGTTTCACATTTTAAAATTTCACACCTTAGCAAAGGCCAATGAACTTTAAATGCTAAGACTCAGGTTCGTACACCAACTTTTCCTCTTAGTTGTCAGTATTGCTTTACTTCTTTGAAGTGATTTTCTTTTCTACAAAATGGAGAGAATAACCTAGAATTATTTTGAAGAAAATTCTAAAACAATATATATACAAGAATTTTAAAACTTCTTTCCTCTACTATAATTTTATCCATCTCTATACATTATTTCCCATCACATTCTAATTGCTATCACATTTTGAATTTAGACCTTTGGTTTTCCATGTCATAAATGAAGAAAACATCCATGACATTTTAGTTGGTAGTAATATCTTACTTAGCATCTTATAAACAGTATTTAAATTTTTTTGAGTTTCACTTTTTTTAAAGTAAATTTCTGTCAACTTTTAAAATACCCAAGTAATTTTGTCATGAGGTTTCTATATTGTTTAATCTTTTCATTTAAAATGTAAAATGCTTTCAATATATAGTTTTTCATACTGCAAATTGTCTTAGTATTGATATACTTATTGGTACAAATAATATAATAATTTAGCTTATGTTTTGACTCTAAACAATTTTCTTTCATTCGGAAAGTTTAGAAATAATGAATAAAGATTTTTTAACATAATATATACCTGTTTTTAAGTCAGTATAGGTAGAATAATTACTGGTTAGATTGGTTTGTCAATTTAAAGCTATTGATTTTTGACCTTTAGCAAAGTCATCAGTTGTGCATTTATATGTAGAACTACAACTTAATTTTTCTGTTTATCTGCATTCTCCAGCTGGCAGCCTGTTATCGACTACATCGACAGTAAATTTGAGGACTACCTAAATGCAGAATCTCGAGTGAACAGACGTCAGATGCCTGATAACAGGGTGCAGTGTTGTTTATACTTCATTGCTCCTTCGGGACATGGGTCAGTACCTTGATGCTTTTGATAACCTTTTGTTTTTGTTTAGTAGTCAGCTTTGGGTTTATATTTTAGTAATCCTTACTTCTCTGACACAAATTTAAAACTATACCAGTTGTAAAGTCCCAAATTCCATGTAAAAATGGCTTCTGAAAAAAACCTTTTTAAGTTCTAGGTAAGCTAACAATGATTTGTACGTCTTAGTTTCTCCTGCATGAGGCTTTTTTACCTGCTTCATGGAATGTTTCAGTCATGGTTATGTCTCAGGGTGGCTAATTTAGCTTACTTTTTGACTACTCTGTCACTAATTGAACCACTCAATAAGGAGAAACAGCCATAACAACTACCTTAGATATATTCTAAGAAACCCCAAAGATATTATTTACAATAAATCTGCTAGAGGAGGTTACAGAAAAACCTAAATACCGAAGCCTTCATGTGCCATTTCTTTCTTCGCCAAATCTGTTTGCCTTCTGTTTCACCTTAGCCGTCAGAGTCATATTGTTTAAGTATCATGTCATTAGTACTAACCTGCTATTCAGGGGTTAAGAACTAAATCTGTAGACATTCATCTGGTGTGATTGTTCTGTTTGTTTGTAAGGCCAGCCTGTTCTCGCTTTTTTGTTGTTTGTACTCCCTCTGTCATTTTGAGTAGATAAATGTGTCTTGGCCACTGCAGATGTTTGTGATTACTCTTCTTTAGTCTTTTCCTTTGAGTAAATGACTTAACATAACTCAGTTACTCGATTATTGTAACCCCATCATCTCTTCACCAAAAGGAATTGGACTGTTACATATTATCAGACTATATAATCCAACACCCAGGTTATAGTAGTGTGCACTGGATCCTTCGTGTAAGTCCCTTTTCTATTTCCTGCTGCTTTCCCCACCTTTTGCCCATTACTGCTGTCTTGGTTGAGCATGATCACTACATAAAGCCTTAATTATGTGCTTTACCATTTTTTGCACTGTCAGATTATAGTGGTGTGAATGTTACTTTTATTTCTCATATTTGTCTACAGTGAATAAAGCACAAAATTGATCTCATCTCAAAAGGCTTTAAAAAATTAATTTCAAAAATACAACACACATTCTGGCTGGTGTGGCTCCATTTTAACGTCATCCCGTAAACTGAAAGGTTGGGGGCTCAATCCCTGGTCAGGGCACATGCCTAGGTTGTGGGTTTGATCCCCAGTCAGGATGCATGTGGAAGACAACCAATTGATGTCTGTCTGTCTCTCTCTGTGTCTCTAAAAGCAATGGGGAAAAAATGTCCTTGGAGGAGGATAAAAAAATAGAACACATTGTATGGCCTTTTATGAATTCTTGTTAGCTTCTCACTGAATTCATATATTTTTTAATTATTTTGGTTTAACTGGTTAGAGCTTTTTCCTGGACACCAACAGAGTAATATCTTAATTTGCAGTTAAGTCAATAGAAATTGGTCAGTTTATATCCACTTTTATTATTTTAGGTCTTTTGGACGCTCTCCAAGATTTAGTAATTCTCATGAAATCACATTTCTTCTATTCCCCAGGGGAAAATATATTTCTTAAAATTGCATGGGAAATAAGATATTTTTAAGCAAAAATCTTTGATATGATTCAAATGATGTGTAGTGGCTTTGGGCCATTTATTGTTTGTCACAAGGAAGGGGAGTTCGAAATTTTTATTTCTGATGTATAAAAATGTGCTTTTAAATAGTTTCTCAGCTTAACTATTTTTGAAAGTAGACCAAAGTTATGTCCATTTGTATGTGATACTATGTATTAAGTGAAAGAGTATGACATTGGATTTTATGTTGACAGTTGCAAATTGCCTGCTCATTATAAACTAAAGTTCCAGGCAGTCTGATAGGTGAATCAGGGCCTTTCCATCTTTTATGGGTAGTCCCTGGATTTCTTTTTTAGTAAGATCCTGTTTTTGAAGTAATTATAAATTGTTCCAGCATTGTATTTTTCAGTGACCTCACCTCACCCTACCAAGTGTCATCACTGAACATACAGGGTTAATTTATGATTTCAGCAATTGCTTTGATTTCTTTGTTCACTTGTTGGTAATTGCTATTAAAATAAACTGACTTGGATTTCAATTTTAAAATGGTGTTTTTACCCTTTTGAATAGTTATTGCCACTTAAAATGTCACACAGTTTTATATAAGGTTTTTGCTTACATACACATATGTATTTATTATAAATATTTGTCATTTGCACTTTATTCATTTTTGTTGTTGTTTTAGGCATTGAGGTTAAATAGTCTTTTCCCTCTAATGTGGGTTTTCTATAAATTCTTAAAGGACTTTCCATTGCTTAAAAACAACATTTAAAAACTAAACTTGTGGGAAAACATGAAATAGAACTAAATGGACAGAGGAAAAAATTCAAACAGAAAATAATCTACATGTGAACTAAATGTTTTCTGCTGTTGCCATTTTGTAAGCTCCTGAAATTTAAATGCTAATTTAAAAGGGCAAAAGGATGTTATTGGGGCTTTTATAAAAGTTTTAGCTTTTTTTCTGAAGTTTAATTTTTAAGTTGATTTAACTGTCCTAATTTTTAAAATGCAAAATGTTGTTTTTTTATATTTAAAAAATTGACTTTCCCAACTTCCTTGTCATGGTTAATTTTGAGGGTCTTTCTCTTAAAAAATTGCAATAATATAATAAACATTCAGAAAGTATTGTTTTACTTTTAAATGTGAAATCTTGTTACCTTAGGTTTTGATTTTAATATTTTATATTAAATACTCTTAAGATGTATTAAAATTTTAATTACCTGAATTCTTTTCTGTCACTGGTTTAAGTAGGTGATGGTGATAGTAATTTTAATTTGTCATGAGTATAATCTGAAAAATGAACTATAAAAATGTACAAATCTAAGATTTTTGGGCCATAGCTTTTGTATTTAGTGTTGTATGAATGATTAATGAAAGTAAGCAAAACTTAAATGTTTTTCACAGATGGATAGGTTCTTTCAGTTAGCACTAGTAGTCAGGGGTGCTGTTTGAAGATAATATAGTGTTATTCCAGTCATGCTTTTCAGTAGTGTTCCCTATTCTCTGAATGCCAATATCAAATTCCAAAGGATTCAAGATAAGGAGAATTAGAATAGGAGGTAGTTAACTGATTGCCCTCTCACATCCTGACCTCTGTCTTTTGCCAGTCGGCATCACTACTTCTAGGAGGTATAATATTATTTGTTAGTAAAATGAATTAGTCTTTGGGTCCCAATCTTTTTTCTTTTTTCTTTTTTATTTCCTTCTCTCTCTCTCTCTCTCTCACACACACACACACACACAGTAGTACTTTAAGAGAACCATGTATATTTATAAATATATTTTTATATATTTACCTTTATTTTAACATATTAGTAAAAGTTATAATTAGATCTTTATTTCATTTTTCTCATGGTTTTATAAAAATTAAAGAATACCACTTCAGAATGATATTTTTATGCAAAATATTTCCATTATCTTATTTACTTTTGTAGAATATTGATTTGTAGTCTACAGTATATTCTAGATGTGAGGAATGGTTTTGATTTTCATTTAGAGTTCTTCAAGGACATAAGGGAGTCACAGTAGTTTACTTTTTTGATCAGTAAATATTTGGGCACCTTCTCCAGTGTTGACACTGTACTAGGTGTTGGAGATACAGATGAATGAGACAAAACCCTTGCTCTTGAGGATCTAGTGGGAAAAAGGAAAATCTTTGGGAAATTGTGTTGTGACTCCTCAGAAAGGTGCCTGCGTAGTTTTAAGTTAGAGAAGGATTCCCAGATGAAATGAGAATTGAAGGCCAAGTCCTAAAGATGAATAGGAATTAGGCAGGCCAAGAAGAAGGAGGATGGGAATGGAGCATGCTTGCTCAAGGCCAGAGGTCAGAAGTTCAAAAAGGCTGTCACACTGGAAGTGGGAGGTGGCAAAGGACGGGAAGGAATGCTAAGAGATGAGAACTTCTGGCGAGGCCATGTCTTCCGAGGCCTGTAGGCCCCAATAGCTAAGGAACCTGGTAAGGTTCCCAGTCAGGGAATGATTCGATCAGATTGGGATTTTATTTTATTTTTATTTGTTTAGTTTTAATTATTTTTTAAGTTAAATTTCTTGGGGTGACACTGGTTAATTAGACCATAATAGGTTTCAAGTGTGCGTTCCTATGATACATGATCTGTGTGCCCACCACCCAAAGTCAGATCGTCTTCCAGGTTTGGATTTTAGAAAGCCTCTTCTGACTGTGCTGTGCACGGGTTGAAGGGAAACCAGGTAGATTCTTGTAATCATCCATACCTAGGGTCTTGGTGGCCTGAAGCAAGGTAGTGGAAATGGAGATACATGCATATTTCTTTGTTCAGCAGGTCTTGGTGAATCTTTGGAAGTAAGATTAGAGAAGGGAAGACTGTGGGCTTCAGCCTTGAGTAATTGAGTGGATTGTAGTGCCATTCACTGAAATAGAAACACAGAAACGGGGTAGTTTGAGCTTCTGATGAGCTTTTGATTCTGAGGATCCAAAATGGGATGCCCAAGTAGTATTTCTACTGGGCAAACACAAGTCTGAAACATAAGAGCGAGCTCTGGGTTCAGTGTGAAGATTTGGAAGTCATTGACCCATAGAGGACAATGGAAATTATTGTAGTTGATGATAAGCAAGCATAATGAAGAATAAGGAGAGAAGAAGGCCTAGTAGAGAATACCTCTTAAGGGACTAGGTAACAAAGAGGATCCTGAAAAGTATGCTAAGGGAGCAGCTTGTGAGGGAGTAATGCCAAATACTGCCTAATGAGCCCATTGAAAAGCATGGCAAAGCCTGTGGTCTCTGTCAGTTAGCAGCTGGCAAGTCTTTGGTGACCTACAAGTACAGTGTCAAAGTGGAGGCGGCAGCCATACTGTGATGGGTTTAGGGGTGGTGAAGAGGATTCTCTTTTGAGCCTTTTCTCTGAGGAATATAGTTGGTAGCAAGAACCAAATATGGGTTTCTTTAGAACAAAGATTTCTCAAGTTTAGGGTAATATAGAGGCACTCCTAGGAAAGCCTATTAGGAGCATTTCAGGTGTTTCTAATTCATCTTTAGGGCCAGCACGCTATGAGCAGGACAGGAGTGAGTCAAGACCTTCTTAGCCACCGCCGTGCTTTCACAAGCCCTGTTCTCCCTAACCATTGCTGTCCCAGCACAGCTTCGCAGACTGTTTCTGACAACCGAGTGAAGTACTCCCAGTGTGTTGCATTCAGCGTTGGGGGTGTGAAGAAGCTGGTTTTCCAAACTTACCATTTCAGTCATGGTAAATATTTTGTATTTCAGACTTAAACCATTGGATATTGAGTTTATGAAGCGTTTGCATGAAAAAGTGAACATCATCCCACTTATTGCCAAAGCAGACACACTCACACCAGAGGAATGCCAACAGTTTAAAAAACAGGTGGGCCGAAGGAGCTGGAACTCTGGGGTTTCTCACACCATTCGTGTAATTTGCAGTTTTTGTTATTTCTCAGTATGATGTGTTACAGTGTACTTCTCTTGCTACTTTTCTGTATGTTGTATATACTGTATTACAAATAACTTGAAAAGAATCCTCTGCCTTAGTTTTCTCCTCAAAGATCTTGTTATCATAGGGCCTCATCCTTTGTCACCTAAGGGCGATTTTAGGTGTTTCTGTACAGCCTTTACCAGCACCCCTCCCCACACCCTTTAAAATTATTTTCATGAACTAAATTTCAAAGAAGATCACTTTTTGAAAAGGTATGATTATTTTATGCGCCTCCCCCCCCACCATTTTGTCATAGTGCTTTCCCAATAAAACAATCATATTCCTTCTCTAGTGGGTATATTTCAGTGCCTGGCTAGCACTGTTTGTCATTTTCATTTAAAAAAATTTTTTGGAATAAAGTGGTACCTAATCATTTCTTTAACTTTTAATTTTTCATAGGAGCTGGACCCTTTTTAAAGCAAGGATTTATTATTTTCTCATTGTTGTATTTGGTTTGTTACATATTTTATGAAATGTAGGGTCAATTTCTGAAATTACTCCTAATCCAGTAGCCTATTTTTTATTTTAGGCCAATGTTACATCTTTTCAGCTGCAGCTATTTTTGTATAGTATTTTAAAAAAATAGACTTAGAGTTAATTATCCTTATTTTCCTTGTCCCCTGTGTAACAAGAAACTTTGTTTATTCACCTCTTTCATTGTGAATTTTAGAATACCTTGAACTTGTTACAAAGACAAAAACCTGTTGAAATTTGCTTTGAAATTGTGTTAAATCTGCTTAAATATTTAGACTGTTTTATTACATCGTTTTTATTATATTTGGTATTTCCACCAGGTGTATATGTTTCTCTATATTCACTCCCATTTTTATTTTGTAATGTGCTAGTCATAGGTCCAAATACTAATCATATACATTTCTCTCCTTCTAGATATTTTTATGTATCTCTAGATACACACACGTTTCTCCCCCAAATCAAGATTTTTATGTATCTTGATTTAGAACAGTACTAAGAACTTAACAAAAACAATGAACAAGCAGTGATCTCTACTTCCAAATTGGTTACATTGTAATAGTTATACAATTTTTTTTCATATGCTTAAAAATGTGTTCTTAACCCAGGGTGCCTATCAAACTCATCTAGAGAACTTTTTCAGAATTAGTTATTGTATTGTGTCCTTAACCAGTTGGTTCTGTAGATTAAGATGGGGCTTTGGAGTTTGTTATTTTGAAGATGCTCATTCAAGCCCCCCCTCCCCCGCCTCTTAAATTACTTTATTTATTTATTTTTAGAGAGAGGGGAAGGGAAGGAGAAAGTGAGGGAGAGAAACATCCATGTGTGGTTGCCTCTCACCTTACCCCTACTGGGGACCCGGCCTGCAACCCAGGCATGTGCCCTGACTGGGAACCAAACTGGTGACCTTTTGGTTCACAGGGCAATGCTCAATCCACTGAGCTACACCAGCCAGGGCCTCATTCAAGCCCTTTTAATATACAACCTCTCATTAAGAACCTCTGCCCTTAGAGCTGGCTTTTAGTGTTTCTTTTTTATTCTAGTTGTGCGTTTGACACATTATTATTTAGTCTCGTGGTTTTTTTCTATATAGATATGTACCACAGTTGTAAAATGTGTGGTCCTGTTGTTTTTTCAGTGGCAGTTCTGTTTCTACACAGTCTAGTAACCATGTAACACATTTTGTTTAGGTTCCTTTACTGCTGCTGGGGACCCTTGCAGTGAGAATAGCACTACAGTACCACACTAGGTGCAGTGTAGCTCCCCACACTATAGAACTAGGTGGGAAGCTAGTTCTAGGCCTATCCGTTACTGGTTTGTCATGAGTTTCAATAGGGTAGGTAGTTAAACATTATTTGGATATTCATGTTCTATTTAGAGTGTAGAGTATTTGAATGAAATAATTTAACTTGAACTAGGTTATTTCTGATGGTAATAAGTTGTCTTTCTTTTTTCTGCATTCTCCTTCTTAATGCCTTACCTTAGCTCCTTTTCCAGAGCATATTTTCTCCATGCGCTTGCCTGATCTTGTATTTGTTGCTCCTTGATCTGTGCATATGCACATGTTCATGCAAGGATGTTTTCTGATAGCGTGAAAGTTTTCTCCTGAAGCCAATATTGTATGTAGTTTTACTTACCTTAGCAAAATTCTACTAAATATTTTAGGTGAGCTTAAGGTTTGTTGATTCAACTGAGTAAAAACAGGGAGAGCCAAATCTAGAGAAAGAATCTCAGTCCTTATAAATAAAGGACCTAAAGCCATTGTAGTAGGAATCACTAGAGAGAGCCCTTCCGGGAAAGCTGTTTAGAACGCTCTTGGCATTCTGACCACGTGACTTTAACACTTCTGAGGTGATTGAGTTTTGGCAATGGTATTTATATTTCAACTTTGTGGTTTTTTAAGGACCAGCGTAATGCTTTGTTTTTAGATTACAATTTCTACATCATTGAAAAACAGTAAAGGACCTAAAGCTGAGGGCTCATAGGAACTTAAGCAAAGTATAATAAAAGCAAAGCTAATGTACTAATTATGTGTGGTGCTCTTTTGCTAATTTTCTCTTTCATTTTAGATAATGAAAGAAATCCAAGAACATAAAATTAAAATATATGAATTTCCAGAGACAGATGATGAAGAAGAAAATAAGCTTGTTAAAAAAATAAAGGTAGGTTCATTCTCATACACATACAAAAATGTTTGGGGTACTTAAAAACACTGTACTATGTACTAGAAACGCCAAAAATATCAGTATTTTTAAGTTGTTGGTTTACAGAATGAATTGGGAAATTATTCTGTGTTGAATTCAACTTTGCAATTAACTTTGTTGAGTGACTATTATCTGTAATAAGGCATTTTGTGGAATGGAGAGATGAATAATACTGAACAATACCAATCTTCATATGGTTTCCAATGACCTGTTTTCTTATCGTTTTTCCCTTTAAAAAACAGATAATGAGAAGGGAGAGGATTTATTCTTAAGCACTATTATGCTTACTTAATCTTCTGTTTTAAGAGGCAGACAAAAATATGTTCTCTTTTGTTCTTCTGTAAAAACCAACCAAAAATCTATACCAACATAATTTTCTGTATTTTTTATTTATACTGGTTTCCTAGGTTCCCTGGACCTAAAAATGATGTATTAATGGCATTATATAAGCAAATAATTATCTTGGAATAATGAAATATTCATACCTTGCCAATAAAGAATTTCTGAGGTTTTATAAAATATCTGAATATTTTACATAAAATTCTTATGTATTTTTGGAAGCCACAGGAATTTTTAAAGACTGTATTTTTATAGTCCAGATGAATACAACTCTGCCTCCCAGATCTGTCTCTGGACTCTCCTTGGTAGATTTTAGTAAGCGTAATGTTTGCTGCTTCCAGGGCTGTTGGGGTGGTTTTATGACCAAGGAAGTGGGCTAGTCACAAGTGCCATTTTTCCTCTCTATCTGCTAGTATATTTTTTAACCCTTTTTAGTTTTTTCAGTGTGGGACAACTTCTTTATGGAATGATTTCCTAGAAAATAATTTGATAAGCATATGCTTTTGTATTCTAAAATTTTCAGAGAAAATACAATTGTATTTATTGTTTACATTGGTGAGAATGCCATGTAAAGGCAATTTACTGTATAGTGATTGGATGCCCTATACAAGTGAATGTAGAGACCACCATGTTAATTTTTTTTGCTAATCTGTTGAGTAATGTGATTTTTTTATTCTTGAGTTTGTGAGGACTACAGAGATGTATTTGAACAAGAATACTTTGTTTTATAGGACCGTTTACCTCTTGCTGTGGTCGGTAGTAATACTATCATTGAAGTTAACGGCAAAAGGGTCAGAGGAAGGCAGTATCCTTGGGGTGTTGCTGAAGGTAAGGTTTTCTTTAGTGAGTGACTTTCTATAAGAGCTCACTGTAGTGATACATTCTAGCATTTCTAAGGTAGTTGTGAATTCAATTTCATTTAGTCTCATTTTCTCAAACATTGCAGTTTCTCAGATTTCTGTGTCCTACTAAGCCAATCAAGTGTGCGCTAAGCCTTACCACTGTAACACTTCAGAAGTCACTTGTCAGTGCCCCACCTCCCACCGCCACCCCACCATTAGGTCTGTTTCTGTTTTCTGATTTGAAAACGTACTTATAATGCAGGTGTTCTTTATCGGGGCTCCAAAGATTGCTTCTAAGGGATCTAGTGAACTTTCTGATAGTGAACACAATTTTGGAGAAAAGGTCTCGTTTATCTAAGTCTCCGGTGAGTCTGGGACATTCAAGAATGATTGAGGACACTTTTCATAAGCCCAATTAAAGCATTCCCAGTTTCCTTTCCTCAGGACAAATGTTGCCTTTTTTGGCCTCAGATCTTTAGAGTTAAAATAAATCGTTACTAAGAGATCCTCTACTAACTTTGTGAGGGGTTGGAAACACCAGTAAAATTGTAGCTGTAGCATCCAATCTCAGAAGTCTCCTGGTAATATGGATGTATTGTTTCCCAAGTTTGTGTTTATTATATTGGTTTAACTTAATAAAAAGATGAAAATCTTCTGTGTTACAGTAACTTGGAACTGAGATTGAGTCATGATTGTTTTATCTATTTGTTACTACTATGAAAATTTCTGTAATTTTTAGGGTATGGTTCCAAGTTACCATCCTTATCAGTCAGTGACTTACTTTACCAGTGACGCTGGACTCATTCCTAGCTCTCTTATCCCCAGGGAACCTTCAGTTGCTGAGCTGAGGTTTTGAACTTCTACAGCCCTTGAAATCTGTGCTGAAGAATTTGCTTTGTATTTCTAGTTTTAGGGTGTTTTTCCCCCACAAAGATGGAAGTTTCATTTTGGTTAATTAGCTTAAGGAGGTTTTTCTAAAGTGATTTCCCTTTTACTTCCCCCAGCCCACACTAAACTTTTAAAATGCATTTTATCATGGAATTAATATTTTCTCTACCAAGAGAAAAAAAGATATGAAAGAAAAAGATATAATCTCCCCTTTCAGAATCTCAAAAGTGTTGTTCTGAAGAGCTCATTTGTTAGGTTTATATTTTTTTATCACTGAGAATTAAACTGTAATAAAGCAATACTGTAGTAGACTTGCCTGGCAGGTCCTTAAATTAACTACTGTATTACAGTGTTGAACCTTAATAACAGCACTTTCACAGGTCCTCCCCTGGCAGTGGGGCCAGGATTTGGTGTCTGGTGCTGAAAGAAAAACCCTTGGGTGCGCCCTCGCCCCGGGACTGTGCCAGTGGCACAGAGGAAAAGTAAAACCTTAATGAAAAACTGATTTAAGCTATTTTCTATATGCTCTTATTGTCATTGCCCAATTTTTTTCCTGTGAAATATCTTTTGAAAAGCCTAGGGTTAGTGGAAATAATGTATGTGGTCTGTTTTTCTTTTTTGTAGTTGAAAATGGTGAACATTGTGATTTCACAATTCTGAGAAATATGTTGATAAGGTAAGTGTGAGCAATGATGAAAATAATAAGCTTTTTTTCCTCCTAGATAAAGTTAGAGTTGGACAGATTTAGTTTTGCCTTCTATAAATGTAGCTAATTTAAATTGTCTTCATTCTAGCACTGAAGTAAGTAAGCAAGCAGTGCATGGAGACAACTTGGATTATTTCACCAGGGTTTTAAAGTCATTAGCAAAAATACAAAATAACCTGTGTGGGTAGGGATATATAGGAAAAATGTCTCTATCATTTTAATTTCTTTGAGGTTTTAACACTGATGGGGTTAAATAAAGTAGAAAGGAAAAAGACTCTTGCTCTAATTTAATGTGAGAAGTTTGCGGAAAAATGGAAGGGAAGGCTATGTTTGAAGGCATGTTTTTGTAACGGGGAGATTATAGTTGAAGAGATTATATGGTGTCACTTATAACATATACTGACAACAAAAAATGAGTGACAACCAGGGAGAGACTGTCTGACTCATGGCTGAGAAGAGAGCTCCCAAAGCAGTGGGACCTCCAAGTCTGGAGAATCAGTGACAAATTAGCTCGAGCTGTGTCTTCTCTACCACTGGCTATGCTTGGAGTAAGGCGCTGCCTGACTTGGCTGAAGTGGAGAAAGTAGAGCTTTCGGTGCAACTGATAGCCAGAGAGAGGGGATAAGTTTGTCAAGGAGCAGAGTATAAAGAGAGAGGAGACTTGTGGAAAACCCAGACTTACAAGTGGGTGGGGGAAGTAAACTCTCAGAGAACTGCATGGAAATGTGAGATAGTAGGAATCGAACCAGGGTGACTTAACATCACATTCTGTTCACAAAGGGGAAAGGCATAGTAAATGTTTCCTGGATATCGGGAAGAATAAAAACAGAGTACACCTTTACGTCTGTCTCCCAGAGGGAGTTTTGTTAAAGTGGTAGAGACCGCAGACGGCAGGTGCAGGAGTGGATGGTGCGGAAAGGCCCAGACGATACACAGTACTGCCACACCACGTGGGCTCAAGAACCTGCTCTGTGCGGGGACCTCGTGCGGCAGCTCAGGTTGTCTTTAGCATCTCGCATCATTGAGGAGTGGTGAAATTGCCTTAGGTGTTGTATAGTTTATATGTATTGATTTGATGTATTGTGGAAATGCTGTGTGCAAATATTCATTTAACCAAGATACCACATTCACTGGACAGTTGGAATAAACAGAAACTTACTCCAAATTAAATTTCCCCAGGTTGAATTCAACTTGATATGTGATCTAAAGTGTCCCTGGGAATTTATTACCGTAGTAAAAACTCAAGTATTAATACTGCTAAAAGAAAAGAATTTCTTTTGGTTTTATGAGCTTTAGTAGAAGCTGATCTACTTCCCATCTCTAGTAAAATAAAATATATACAGCAGATCCTTGAATAATGCCCTTTTGTTCAATGTTTTGTGATCATGTTGAGATGCCATTGGAACTTAACTCTTGTTTATATCTGTTAGGCTGTAGTACAAATGGTTTTATTATACTTCATTTTGCTTAAAGTCACGGAACCTATATTGATGATGTTAAGTGAGCACTTAACTGTAGTATAAAGATAAATATTCTTTGGTAGAAATGTCATCTTTAGGAATTGCTTTGAGGGGATTTATGGCTCTTAAATTCTCACTTAGAGCCTCAGTTTCCAATGTTATCAAGTTACACTGTATGTTACACTGTATCAAGGTACACTGTATGTACCTTGCTCTGCTTTTCAGTAGAAGCAAACTCTTGTTCTGTTATTTATTTATGACAGAACACATATGCAGGACTTGAAAGATGTCACTAATAATGTACACTATGAGAACTACCGGAGCAGAAAACTGGCGGCTGTGACTTACAATGGAGTTGATAATAACAAGAATAAAGGGCAGCTTACTAAGTAAGTATGCATTGTTTCCTTCAGAAAAGGTATCATTTATGTAGTTTATAATTATTTCATTTTCATCAGATTTCTCCTCACTACTCAATAGAATATTGGAATGTTCCGTATGCACAACAGCAGAAATTTATATTGGTAGACTTTGTTTTGGCAGTTTAATATTTTACTGTATAATTGTTGGAGGAAGTGTTTTATTACTTTGTTTTTTAAGAGAAAGAGCCTTGTATTTCCTTTTGGTCATTTGCCAACATCTTCATAATCTGTGTGCAGCCTAATTAGAAATCAGACAGCTCTTTTAGAAAATACATTTTTAAGGGAAGAAGAAAAGTTACTATCAAGATCTCTTAATCCATTTTACTTGTAAGATAAACATCTCATTGTCTCCTGAAGGAGACTAAATGTAGAGCTTCTACCTTTTCTTATGTCTTTTTAAAATAAGCCTTTTGATAGCAGAGTTTTCACTAACATCATATAGAAGCAAGGGACGGGACCAAACAAAAGAAACATTTAGACGACTGTTGGCTTGGTCACCTCTACTACTTTCTCTGTTCCTGTTGTGTGTTTACATGGAGTCAGTCAGCTGGAGTGTGGATTTCCTCCGTTGGCAGAGTGCCGTGAGTGACCACCGAGTGCGCGCTTTGAGCCGTGGAGGGGTGGTTGTACGGGGGGCCTGGTAAAGGAGATGTGCGAGGACACTGGTGGTAGCAGTGTCTGTGCCCCGGTTTTCTTTACTTGGGATCGTGGAGGATCATAAGTGTCATGAAGACCATTTTGACAATGTGTGTTTGTACACGTGTAGCCCAGGGTTAATACCATTGAAGGATGATCTGAAGGATCATATGTATAAATAATGAGAAAAGCAAGTTCTCAGAGTAGCAGTACTGTGTTCTGCAGTGGCCCACATCCCTCACAGTGGAAAAGAAATTTGTGTTTCTTCTTCAGTTATGTCTCCACATGGCCTTTATGTTTCAGAAGAAAGCACACAAAGTCTCTGGCAGTCACCAGCAGTTCTCTTTTAAAACTGATCTTAGACCTACCTCCATGTTTATGTTCTTCCGTATTTTCTTACTGATTTTGGGGTCATAAACCCTAATTTCTTAACTTTGAATTTCTTCCTGTGCTGATATAGCATGCTTATTTGAGGAACTTCAGTGATGAACACCTAGGTTTTCTAGTTTCAAGGATCTTGTGAGAGATTTTTAAAAAGGTAATTTTCTAGGTTCAATAATTAGCAAGTGATTCTGATTCAGTAGATAGGGGATGGGCCTGTGGGTTTGTGTTTTTACTTATTTATTTATTTATTTTAAAGATTTTATTATTTATTTTTAGAGAGCGGGGGAGAGAGGGAGAGAAACATCAATGTGTGGTTGCCTCTCACATGGCCCCCACTGGGGACCTGGCCTGCAACCCAGGCTTGTGCCCTGACTGGGAATTGAACCAGCACCCCGTGCTCAGTCCACTGAGCCACACCAGCCAGGGCCAGGCTTGTATTTTTAATAAGCACCCTAGATGGTTCTGACATAAGTTATTAGTAATTGATGCTTTGCAAAATCTTGACCTCTAGGAAAAAATGATTTGGTTATTTTAACAATATTTTAATATTTAAAATACAAGATTGTATTTGAGGTAAGGTTCAGCATGTGAGAAAAAGACTTTTTACTTTTTTTTAAGCAAAATTTGCTTCAGCTTTATCATAAAAATGTAAGGATTCATTGTAATAAATATTGTTAATAAGATCCTAACCCACTTTATTTTGCTTAATTTTTAAAATATATTCTTAAAAAGCCAGTCAGGTCTTTACATTTTTATTTTACCCTATTTTTCTATTACAGTTGACATTCAACATTAGTTTCAAGTGTACAGCATAATGGTTAGACAATTATATAAATTACAAAGTGATCCAATCCTAATCTATTTTAAATGCATTTCCCTAGCTTAATGATTTTTTACCATTTTTTAAAAGATTTTATTTATTTAGTTTTAGAGAGGGGAAGGGAAAGATAAAGAGAAGGAGAGAAACATCAGTGTGTGGTTGCCTCTCACGCACTCCTCATTGGGGACCTGGCCTGCAGCCCAGGCATGTGCCCCGACTGGGAATTGAACCGGCGACCCTTTGGTTCACAGGCCTACAATCCATCCACTGAGCCACACCAGCCATGGCAGGACTTTTTAACTTTTAAGAAAAACACAAATGTGATCATTTTATATGTTAAAGGAAAATGTACTATCAGTACATATTTTTCATTAAATATATGCACTTAATGTTTATTTTTCTTCTTTCACATATTCACTACTTAGAAGTAAGAAATTATTTGTTTTCTTATTTCAAAAATAAAGCTTTTAAAGTGGTGCTGGGGGTATTTCTGCTGTTGGTTGCAGGTAAGGTGTAATTCAGAGAAAAGTAATAAAACTTTGTGTTGCTAAAAGTTCTTCTGCATATATGGAATTCTACTGTGGATCACTTGAGTTAAACTGTAAACCAAGTGAAAACATAAAAAGTAGAATTCTGTTGGAAATTTATCTCTTAATGAGATGAATTATGTCCAAACTGTGCCTGTGAAAATGGTTGTAATGCTGAAAAAAAAATTGCCTTAGGAGATAGTATATCTTTTTATGTTAATAGTAAGTAGAAAAACAAGTACTTTTAAAGATTGAATCATCTGGGGAATGACTATCATAATAGGTATTGATCTGCTGTGTTAAATTAGGTTTTTGTTACTTTATTGCGTAATACATACTAAATCTGAAAGAAGTCCTTTGGAACTTTTATCCATAGGCTATATCTTATATTGTCTGAAACAAATCACCAATCTTCAAAAACATTCCAGTTGACTTAAAAGAAAAGTCACTACCAGCAACTTATGGTGCTTTTGCTGATGAAAGGTGCTTTTCTTTATAGCTAAAGACCCATCCAAGAATAACTGAAAGAAATAGCTAATAAATATGTGAAGTAAGCCCATGTGAGTTTAGGCTTCTTGTTGATGCTCTGTTTGTGTGACCTTCCTGGGACCGTTCCCTCCGGAGCAGTGCATCCTTTGATGGTGGTGCTGGGGAGCTTGGAGTGGAAGGGGCTCGTTAAGTCCTGAAACAAATTGCCAGTTATCCAACTGCTTCCCTCTCCTGTGTATTTGAACGCGGAGCATCCCGACATGCACCCAGACACCACATTTCTAACACCCAGTACTACACTTTATCAATAGAAACATGTTTAATACTGGGAGATGTAATCTACGGGTTTACGTTATAGTGTTTTATTACTCATTGAGGGTCACCTGAGGGTTTCACACCTCCAGGTACACCTGGGACAATGTACCTTAGATAAAGGATGGGTAAGAGAAAGCCTTTCTTTCGTAAAGGGAGAGATGGGCCCTCTGTAACTTGGAAATTTCAGGCCATCCCTTTAAGCAAGACTGTATGAAAGGTGAGGGTCTGGAAGTTGATTTCTCTTAAGACTGCAGAAGCTGAAGTAACTCTTGGAAGGTTTCATACAGAGACCTCAGTTTGAAGACTACTAAATTAGACAGTTTCTTTGCTGCTTTAAAAAAAGGGGGGGGGCATTTTGATTACTTTATTACTTTGTATGCTGTCTAAAGTAGCATCTATAGGCAATTTGAGAAAAAAATTGTATATAGAGTCATTTATTCATCTGATTATCGATGGACCTGTTTTTTCATGGCCCTTTACAATATATATACACGTATACTTTTGACCCTTGAACAAGGGAGGGTTCGGAGTGCCAGCCCCTGTACAGTCAAAAATCCACGTATACATTTTGACTCCGCAAAAGTTTAAGTTCCCCCTCGGCATCTACAGGGGATTGCTTCCAGCCCCCCTTCACCCTAATGTCAAAATCTGCAGATGCGCAAGTCTCATGAGATGACATAGGCAATCCTACAGACAGCCTGCTGCCTCTGTAGACTCCCTAGTGGGGCTTGAAAACAATTCAGGTATTTATTGGGGGAAAAAATCCACGTAGAAGTTCAAAGCCATGTTGTTCAAGGGTCAACTGCACATACATATGAATCTATTCAAAATTATAGTCATATTAACCTTTGTGTGGCACTGTACACTTCACAGAATACTAATCACACTTTGGTTTTAGAATATAAGCTAATTTTTTAATATCAGGTATTGAGTAGTAAAATACATTGATTCATCTGATATTTAATTTTGTGAGTCAGTTTTGGATGGACTGTAGAGTGTACTGAACTGTGGAGTGAAAATAAAAATATTTGGTCTTTATGTCTGAAAATGTATTTTTCTGCTACATGAATGGCCCTGGAACAATTATATTTTGGAAGGACTTACAACAAGATTTATACATCACATGTACACCTTAAACTTACACAATATTTTATGTCAGTTGTATCTTAATAAAACTGGGCGGAAATCCAGCATTTAGATTATGTAGTTAAAATCTGAAAAATTGCTGATCTTGTCTAATCGAATACTAATTTCTCTTGTTATGTTATATCCTTCTTTAAAAAAGATAAACTTTACCATGCCTTTTCATTTCTTTGTCTGAGTTGTTTTAAATTTCTCTGACAAGTTTAGGTTAATAAGCTTTAGTGTATCTGAGTGTGAAGAAGAGTTTCCCATTAAAAAGCAGGCAGGTAATATAATTTAAATGTTTTTTTCCAAACATCTGATTAAAATGGTTTAATTTGAGAAAAAACAACAAGAAATATGACTAAAAGTGATCCTTTTACCTGTGTTTTCTATTTTAGAAACATAATTTTGTATTCTAAATATCACTTTAATAAAGATGCCTGGAAGCGAAAGCAATTTATTTAAAAATTAAATTTGAAACATTATTTTGACTGGTGAGAGGTTTCAAAAATTCATTTTTGGGTATATGTGACCGTTTGTAAAATATGATTCTGGCATATTAATTCGTTTGGTCAGGAGTCATATTTTTACAAGGCCAAAAACTTAAAATATCACAAATGTGAAATATTAAAAAATTTCTTTTAAAAGTACACATGTGTATTTAAATAGGTTTAAAAATTTGAGCAGGCTGTAAAAAGATAATTTTACAGCATATTTAGTTTTATAATTTGGTGTAATTGCTAACAATTTTGGAAAAGAAAATAGCATCAACAAATCTTGCCATAAACTTTTAGGGAACATACTTTATTTAAGTGTAAAACCTGTGAATTTACCTTTAATTGCTTCTTTTTGGTGTGGTTTACTTTAAGTATGCTGAGTCTCAATGTTTTTGTTTTTTTAGATGTGACATAGTTGAAGGCATGTAAGTGGCTATTTGTTTTTTCCAAAGACAGCAGGTTTAGTATATAGGGATTTTAAATATTTAAATTTTGAGTTTAAAAGCAAATTTCGAAGCATTATAGCATGTTTCTGTGCTATAAAAGTGTTCTATTTTCCCGAGTAATTTAAATAATAATTTAGATGACAGTGTTTACTCTTGGTAAACTGGTAGCCTTTTCATGTGCAAAATTTACAATGAATTCTTCATATTTACATGAATTGCCTTTTTCCTTGCAAGGATAAAATTAAAAGAGCATTTTATAGATAGGTTGTTATAAGTAGGAATATATATTTAACTTTAAAATTACAATTCTATCTGAAGTCTAATTTTTATTATTATTATTATTATTATTTTTAATCCTCACTGGAGGACATGCTTATTGATTGTAAAGAGAGAGTAAGGGAAGGAGAGAGAAAGGAAGAGAAACATCAGTAGGTTGCCTGTATGCCCCTGAGTGGGGACTGAACCCACAACCTGAGCTTGGGCCCTGACTGGTCATCAAAGTCATGACCTTGCAGTTTCTGGGATGACCCTCCAACCACCTGAACCACATGGGCCAGGTCTGAATTCTAACTTTTAAAATATATTTAAAAAAATAATATTGTTGGATAATCTAAGTTGCTTAAATACATATTCATTTATATTCAGGTATTAAGACTCAGTTCAGAAATAGTTATTCGATTATTCTCTAGACTCTATAAAAGTTTTAGGAGGTGGAAAAAATGAGATTATAGACCCTTTTTGAAAGTCTGACAGCAGCTTTGGGCCCTCTCACCAGAAAAATGCTCCCGTGTGCGCACATGTGACCGCGCACGTACTTGGCCGTCACTTTAGGGCATTTGCTGACGTTCTGTTCAAGAGCTCTGAGGCTGTAAAGATTAGAAATATGTTATTAAAAGGACCTCATCAGCTGTTATTGAAATAATGACATTTACATTTAAAATTCTGTTATTTGTTAACCACACTTTTTGAATGCAAGTTCTTATTCTAAGTTAATGTTTGGCTTAGTTTTGTTTTCAGAACTTCTGGTTCATTGCTTAATTGTTAAAACTATACTGCAGGTTCGTAAAGTTTTCTCTTGGTGAAGAAGTGTCTGCTAGTCAAGTAACAGTTTGTTCTGATTTACACTAACTGCAGACATGCCACCTTGGTCACACAGTGTGTCACATCTTTGTCCGTTCTGTTTTGCTAAGAGAAAGCAGGAGCTGATGTTCCGTCCTGTCGTTGCTCTTGTTTCCTGCTTCCTCTCGAGCTCTCTTGTCCTCCTTTTTCACAGGGAGGATGTGCGCTGTAAGGGTTGGAAATACTCAGCCTCATAAGGAGAGACGTCAGCATATTCAGTGTTGGTCAGATGAGGATTCGCCTCATGGGTGATATCATGGGTGATAATCTAGCCATGGGTGAAATTTAAGACCTGATTTTGTTTTTCAGCCATGATTCAGCTTTTTAAGCACTTCACTGAGATAAAACCAATTTAAAATGTAAAATTCAGTGGTCAAAGCTTGTGTTTGTGGAGGCCAATTAAACATGTTTTATCAGCACAGTCGTTACAGAGGCTGCCTGCTAAGTTGTCTCAGTGTGGACTAGTTTTCAGCGCTCCTCCAAGCCCCAGGGCACACTTTTCTCTGGACCCCAGGGCTGTAGTAGTAGGTTACCCATACTTTGGCATTCTCTCAGGTCTGTAAATATACTAGCTTTAACATAAAGCTCATGTGTATTATTTTTCAACATGAAAATTTTGAACAAAATTGTGCAGGGATTTGAGCTGGTGGACTTTTAATGGCAATGGAATACTGAACTACTTTTGTTTAACTATGCTTGTAACTATTTCCTGGCATATCAAAAATAATTATCAAGACATTTGTTTGCTTCTGATCCTGTGTGTGTGTGTTCGTGTATGTTTTATCACTGTGAGCATCTTTAAAAGTTAAGAAGTGAAATATTTGAGTTAGGAGCAATAAATTTTTGTGAGCATCTTTAAAAATTACGAAGTGAAATATTTGAGTTAGGAATAAATTTTCAAGAGCATGAAAGTTACTGAGGTTGACTAGAAATATTCTGTATATTTAAATGAAGAATGTTCCAGGTATTGGCTGGTAGTCATTTCCAGCATGACATTTCATTTACCAAAATAAATTTGAATTATTGTTAATTAACAGTATAATTGTAATGTCACTAGTTGTCTTAGAAGAAGAGATTATAACACATGGAGATTTGTAGAACTAGAAATATTCTGCGTATACTTTATTAGCTCAGTGCTTTTTTTCACATTAAAATTTTGTTTAAAGAAAATACAAAATGAAACAATTTTCTTATAGTTTTTCATTTTCTGAATGTATTTTGGCATGTTTCCATTTTCCTTCCACACTTTATTTTAATGGGTCATCCTTAGATTTGAAAAGCACTGGGTTTAGAGGAATGTCCCACTAACGGTTGCCTTTGTTGTTTAGATCTGTTTTCATAATTATTTACTGGAGACTCAAGTTTAAATAGGAAATTTTTGGAAGTTCTAGATTATAAATATTTATAAATTTTAAAATTTCTAAAGAATTTTTAACATTTGAAACATCAAGTCTATTATTTATGGCAGTATCAGAATAATTGAAAAATTATTTTAACACTTAAAAGAAATAGTGGAGATTTTAGTAATGGCATACAGTATGTCATTGGTTTTCATCAGTTTTTTGTTAAGTTCTAATTTCTGGACATGCAATGACGATTCGTCATGTTCATGACAGGAGCCCTCTGGCACAAATGGAGGAAGAAAGAAGGGAGCACGTGGCCAAGATGAAGAAGATGGAGATGGAGATGGAGCAGGTGTTTGAGATGAAGGTCAAAGAAAAAGTTCAGAAACTGAAGGACTCGGAAGCTGAGGTGATCGACCTAATGTTTCCACTTCATATGGACACAGTAGTCCTTGTCAAAATAATGTTGTTAATAAAATTCATAGGTAGTATAACCTTTCTTTTAGGTATTTTTTCCAAATTGAATATAACACCCTAATGTAAAGAAACAGAGAAAAGAAACCAAGCACTCTATTTATAATGATATATATAAACTTCATTATGTAAGTGGACAAGAGTATACTTGGTAGAAAGGATAATAGTCAGAATATGTATATTTTTGGTAGAAAGAGTAATAGAATACTTACAATGAATTAGTCATAATAAGCAAGTTATGAAAAATGAAATTTTAAAGTCATTCTATATATTCAAAATAAGAAAAGTAAAGATCAGAGTTTTGAGTGGATGTAAGAATAAAAACTAGTGTTAGGATAATAATAGATCAGACTTATTTGCATGTGCATGAGAAAGAAAGGGCCTGTCTTCATTGAACATGCCTGGGTCAATTGTAGTCAAAGGGGAGAAAGTGAAGGAGTGTGATACTCATCTAAGGAAACTGCGGTAAACACGAAACAGATCAGTGACTTCAGTATGAAGTTTTCTCAGCATGGATTTGTTATCATTGTGCTCAAAATTATTTTTAATTATATAGGATAACATTAATATGCAATATTTAAGGAGATTCAGATTTGTTCTGTTATATCCTTACAGATTATCTCTTTGCTTTTGTGATTACTGCATAAAAATACTGAAACCCTTCTTGATTTAATCCACAACCAAAAGTACTCTTAATCCAATCCATTGATTAGACAGAATGCATGGAGTGAGTAAAGTATTTAATAAATGTGAGGAAATATTATTTCACATTAGAATTTTCTCATGTTACTGGGCTTTTCATGTAATTTCTTAATTAAAAAAAAAAAACCTTTCACTATTGTTATATTTGTCTTAGACTTAATTCATTGGGGACATGGAATAATTCCTTCTGGCTTGAGACTGCCAAGTACTGCAGGACGAACTTCCTGGCAGCTGTTACTAAGATAAAATTTTAGAGGTTAAGTTTAGTGTTTTTTATCAGCCTGTTATTAAATCTAAATGAGACTATCCCTTTACCAATTAATAAATCATCTATATCAGAAAGGAAATAAAAATAGGAATCATGAATCTATTATCTCCATACTTCAATTTTCCAGTGAAAATCTAAAAGTAGTTTAATTTGTTTTTGATATAGAAATATTTTAGGGCCTGCTCCCAAGAGCAAGTGTTATAAACAAATAGTCATGGAAGTGTAGCCAAAGAACCTCCAAGAGTTGTTATGACTGCTGTGAGTGGCGAAAGTGAGCTTTCAGAAACATGCTGTTTTGATGGATGAAATCTTTCTTAGCATTGAAAGGACTTACCTGTAGAGAGATCTGGACCAAGTTTTCCCCAGTCCTATAAGCCATATAAGTATGCAAATGTATAGGTGAAGAAACCTATTTAACCTTGTTTAATACAGTTTTTCTCAAGTTCACTTAGGCTGGAAATATTTGGAGCGCAGCTAATAACCAGCAGCTCGGTGCGTGAGGCACCACACTGAGTGCCTCCCATGTACTGTGGCGCCTGCCCACAGCGCAGCCCTGGCGGGAGGTGTCCCTGTGCATCTCCCCTTCCCACGTGGGAGGAAGGGCGACGGCTTGGTCGGTGCTGCAGAGCGGTCCGCCATCCTTTGAACCTACTTAACTCTGCTCTTTATCACTAGACAAGTCCACGATTTCAAATCCTAAAAAGCTCTGAACACTACAAGATCAGACATAGAACTAATAGTTTTATTTTACTTGATGTGAATATTTGTGTGTTTTTACTGCAAAATAGTAGTAATTTGTTTGATTGTAGGTGCTACCTTAGAAAGCCCAAGAGGTGATTTGTAAATATAGTATGTGTACCTTTGTAAGTAGTACTGTCTTTCTAAAATCTGAAAAATTCTGAACTTTGAAACATATCCTTCCTACCCAGCAGGTTTTTTGAGAGTGAGGGATTGTGACCTGTACTTTTTACATGCATATAATTAACAGAAAAGATACTTACATGTGACAGAACTGGAAGGGAAAGGAAAAAAATGGTGCGTGCCTGGGAACCTGCTACCCATCTTGAGACACGGCGTCATCAGTGTCCGTCTCTCCTCTTCCCAGCAGTGACTCTTCTGAGTCCTGTGTGTTCGATTCCCTCCTATTTTTAAGTAGCTGTTGGCACTTTCCTCTTTCCCTGTTTTATGATATTTTTTTAGTAACTGGTTTGTTGTCACCAGGAAGATATTAGTTCAAATTTGCTTAAATTTATCTTACATAGTTTTGTTTTGTAGGAACTGAATGAAATATTTGCATTGGAATGAATATGAAGTCGCTTTTTGGGTTTACAAAGTAATTAAGAAAACAAATTGTATGCAAAATTATATTATAATCCAAATTCATGATGTTAACTCACCAATGTAATATGATCTTTAATAGAAAATAATTGTTGCACATCTGAAGATTCTGAATAGTTCTTAGGTATTTGGTATAGTTAGATTTAATCTGATTTTTTTTTTTTTTTTTGCATGACTATTTTCTTCAGAAGTACGTTGACTGGTGCCTAAATGAAATTATTTAATGAACCTTCAGATAAGCTCTTTGTTTCTGTGGTTACTTTGCTAGAGCATTTCCCACCTCTCAGCCAGCATTCCTACCTTAATTCTCAAGGTAGGAAGAACCACATGTGTTAAAGTCACTGAGGCTTGTTGAGAAGACAGATTTCTAGACATCCAGAGACCCTGACTCAGTTAGGTGAGGTCCAGGATTCTGTGTTGTTAGCAAGCATTCCAGGAGATTTGTATGAAGACCGCTATTTGAAAACCGTGTTTCAAAGCCGTCAGGGGACCTTACCATGATCTTGGAACTCTCTGGTCTTTATCTCTCTGCTTTCTTTCCACTTGTGTCAGCTTTCTGAACTTGGAATTAGGAGACAGGTTCAAATCCTGGTTTCCTGCCACTTTCTGGCCAATGATCACACTAAGTAACTTAAACTCTAAACTGTTTGCTCATTAATACAGTGGGAGGGAGCAGTTGTGTCTTCCCTGCCAAGCTTCCTGAATGTTTGTGAGTAACAAAAAATGAGAGTGGACAGGTCTCTTATACAGTGCTGTACAACTCGAAACTTGTTACCCTTTCTTCCCTGTTGCTCAAGATCATACTGTTGGGTCGATGACTTTTTCTGGGGGTGGCAGGTCGTACAGGAAGAGGAATCTCAGTGCTTTCCAGATGGTACTCTGAATTTACAGCACAAAAACTCGGTGATCATACTTCTGACAAAAACCGGGATGAATAATTTGTACTTGTGCTCCTGAGTTCTTAACCATTTTTATTTTATATATCATGCTGTGATTTAGCTCCAACGGCGCCATGAGCAAATGAAAAAGAATTTGGAAGCACAGCACAAAGAATTAGAGGAAAAACGTCGTCAGTTTGAAGACGAGAAATCAAACTGGGAAGCCCAACAACGTATTTTAGAACAACAGAACTCTTCAAGGTAACTAATACCAAGATTCCCAAGAAATGTCTGTATGAATGTTTTAAAGAATTCTGTTCTTTTTTGAAAGAGGGGACACTTTATTTTTTTAAGATTTCATTTATTTATTTTTAGAGAGGGGGAAGAGAGGGAGAGAAACATCAGTGTGTGGTTGCCCCTCACAACTCCCCTGCTGGGGACGTGGCCTGCAACCCAGGCATGTGCCCTAGATTGGGAAGCTAACTGGCAACCTTTGGTTGCCAAGCCAACAGTCAGTCCATTGAGCCACACCAGCCAGAGTTAAAGAATTATTTTCCTATTTATTTTTTAGAATAACTTTTTAAAAGACATCACCCACTATCGTGCAATCCAAAGCACGATTATTTCATGGGTGACTATTTTTTTAATGAATGAATATTTTAATATAAATGAATGTAATCTATCTGATACAATAGTAATTTTTTTCACTACATTTTCCATCACTTAACACTCTTCATAACTAGAGTTTACTTGCTTCTTAACATTCTCCCAGTTAACTCACCATAATCAGTTTCTTACCTCCTCCCTCCAAATGTTGGACATCCGTGTTCCGTGTGGGGCGAGCATGTAGAGAACACTGCTAAAGGGATCTTGCATGAATATAGAGGCATGTTTTACTCGTGTTGAGTTAGTTATTTAGGGTAAAATTCTTAAGATAAAATATTTGGATTTATAATTCCTAATACAGTTAATAAGTTGCTTGCTTTTTTATTTATTAAAAAACTCAGTAATATCTGTACCTTGGGGATTTTATTCCCTCATTAGTCCCATTTGAAACTGAAAAGTTGAATTGCTGTAAGAATTCTGTAATTTACTTTCACTGCTAAACGTTTTCAAGATCGGACATTTGTTCTGTGTGTGACCTTTCCCCCAGAGAAGAGGAAACTACCATTGTAAAAGCACGTGCATTTCAGAGTGGAAATGGCGGTGGGGGAAAGGGTGCCCTGTTAGATGGTAGCTGATTTTTTTTAATCTGCACCGTTTTATTCGAGAATTGTTCTCATATCTTGAAAATGCGGTTTTGTCAGATAGGAAAAGGGGTTTTGCCAGATATTTACTGTATCTATCCTGGAATTACGTCAAATATTTGATTGTCTAAGGCAATATATTAGGGACTAGCACTGTCCTCATTGTTCACTTCTAAATCTGTTAGTTTTTCAAATGAAAAAGTAGTGTGTGAAAATTTAATACAGTTGTAGTTGGGCTGTAGTTGTAGCTGTTGCTACCATGTGTTGTTTATAATGTTTATGACATAGTCATTTTGCTTATTTTTCTTTAATCTTTTAGAACCTTGGAAAAGAACAAGAAGAAAGGGAAGATCTTCTAAACCCTCCGTTGACCACCAGTTGCGTGTCAGTTGCCAATACGCCAGCTTGGCCACCAGTGTTTGTTGGATCCGTTTGACCAGTTTGCACCAGTTTTATCCTTAACGAGGGATTTAACAGCATGACAAAAATTATTATTATTTTTTTGTTCTTGGTGGAGATTAAGATGCCTTGAATTGTCTAGGGTGTTGTGTACTTAGAAACTAACAGCTCTAAGTACCTTTCCTACATTTTCTTTTTTTTTTTTATTAAACAGATGTCTTCAATTTAATGCAAGAAAACATTTTACTATTGTACAATCATGTTCTGGTGGTTTGACTGTTTACAGGATATTCCAAAATAAAAGGACTCTGAAAGGTTTTCACCGAGGATAAATTGCCATAATATGATACAAACTATGCTTCTCTCTGATAATTATAATACCAAGGCTCCATCCAGTGCAGCGTATACAATAATGTAATTTAGTCTAACACAGTTGACCCTATTTTTGACACTTCCATTGTTTAAAAAGACACATGGAAAAAAGAACGTATATGCTTACCATGCACCTAGAGCTTTTTTATAACAGCCTTTTTTGTTTGTTTGTTGTTTTGGATTCTTTAAATATATATTATTCTCATTTAGTGCCCTCTTTAGCCAGAATCTCATTACTGCTTCATTTTTGTAATAACATTTAATTTAGGTGTTTTCCATATATTGGCCCTGCTAAAATAGAATATAGCATCTAAAGGAAACTTTCCTTTAATTCCCTTTTTACACTTTATGGTAAGTAGCAGGGGGAAAATGCATTTATAGATCATTTCTAGGCAAAATTGTGGAGCTAACAACCAACCTATTTCTATCTATGTGCAGTCTCTTTATTTTACTAGAAATGGGAATCATGGCCTCTTAAAAAGAAAAAAGTCATCATTCTGCTTTTAGCTGTATTCATATATTGCATCTCTGTATTTTTTTTGTTTGTATTGTAAAAAATTCACATAATAAACGATGTTGTGATGTAATAGAGTGTGGGTCTCAAATGTCCTGCAGCTGCTCTACAAGACCAGAATATTGTGGGAAGAAACTTCTCAACTCCACGATTGCAGCTCTCTTTTTGTGTATGTTTGTTTCACTTAGGTGAATTCACTTGGGTGATTCTCTTCTGAGAGTCAGCGTCTCTGCTCGTTCCTCTCTCTCGTTGATGTTATTTCTCTGAGCACAAGCCCCAGTGCATTCATTAGGTGAGCTTAGTCTCTGGAAACAAATTTTTCATCTGGAAAGAGGGTGGTATAATTTCTTTTCACCAACGTCAGATTATGTAGATTTTAACATGATGCTTAACATAATTATACATTAAGTATAATGAATGTATACCAGTTCATTATCTTACAAAGTTTTGCCATGTCTGTTACTTAAAATGAAGGATCCAAGCAGTAGGAAGTACCTGATAATTCTGATTAGTTAGTATTTTTGTTTACTTCAGAGGCTGAAGGATTTAAATAGTATGCTTGAAAGATACTATTACTTTTAAAAGACAGGTAGATCTAAGGTGTAAAATATATTTTAGGAAGATTATTCACAGTATAGAATCCTGACTGCACGTGTAAGTTCCCCAGGGTACTATTTTTAAAGCAGATCTTATGGGGCATTAAAATGTGATTCAGGGACACTACAGTAAACATTTATCCTTTCTCGATGGCCATCACTAGTTAAAACTTGTCTTAGAAAATATTACGTGAAATACGTTTTTTGCCGTTGGACAGCATAATAGTGCTGAAGTCTTTTTAGAACTAAATTGGCTGTTATTCCAAGGCCAGAATCAGATACTCAGGAATAACTAGGGTAAATATGTAGGGGCTTCCATTCGTTCGTTTGCATTCTTGTGTTAAGAGAGATTGGGTTAGTCTCTAATGAAACGTCTGGTTTTAGAGAGTTGTGAACAATACTTCATTTGGAGAATGCAAAGTGAAGACATTTATGTAGACCACCTACCTCGCCGGCAAAGTGCTGCTGCTTCTAGAAACAGGTTCTCATTCTGTGTCTTGTGATAAGTCACCTTTATTCTACCACCCCAGTGAAAACTGTCACAAGTCTTTATCCATTGTCACGCCTAAGGTTTTCCTTTAACCTAATACGGGAGCTATGCGACTTTACTGTGTCTTCTTATTAATGGCAGGCTTTTCAAGCATCTCGAGGGCTGTGTTTGCCACAGGCCTGTGGGTTTCTGAGAACTGATTATGATTGTCCACAACACCCATGAAACTCAGGAAAGCGTAAGGGAAGGCCAGCAAACAGGCAGTGCCTAGTCCCCTTTGTCAGAAGCATTATGGAGTGACGCAGCTCATTAACCAGTCTTGCTAATTCTGGGGTCTGACCTTGTTGGGCACCACATGGTAGAGTTTTACTGCCACCTAGTGGAATGAGGTGTAACTTTCATAGTCAAGTTCACAAGTACCCTGCACTGATAATGAATTAGACCTGTGCCTTATTTCCGTGTAGCTCAGTTTGTAATCTTGGAAGCTGAGGAACGAGACTCCTGCCTCTCAGAGCCATTAGCTCGTCACCCATTACCACCTTCACGTTCTGACTCCCTGTACCTTTCATGCCTTTAAAATCTTGGAGAAAGTGACCTAAGGATGTGCAGGTGAGGGCATAGTCGGGGGAAAAAGAGCAAAGGGTAAGGTGGCCTGGTGACGCGGCAAGAGCAACAGGAGTGGGAGAAAGTCGGGCGCTGTCCTCAAGCCCCGGTGAATTATCTAGCACATTCCACTGTGGAAGCCGTTGACGTAAGTAGTATGTAGATTTGTTAGTAGTCACTTGTTAAATCTCCAAGGACACCCTGGTGAAGACTGCTACGTGTCCTCTCTGATGTGAAAAGAGAAACTCTCATCTGCCACTCAAGTGAATCAAAATCCTTTCTAACAAAAAGCTTGCAAATGTAAACAAAACTCAGTGTGTTTAGTTTTCCTGCTCCTTTTGTAATAATGGTAACTGTCCACGTATTGAACACTTACTCTGTGCCAGACAGATAGTATATCTGCATTATCGTCACTTAATCCTCAGTAGATACCAGATCACCCCTTTTTAGAGTGGAAACAGGTTTGGGGTGTTCAGTGACTTCACCCACAGACAGGTGGAGAGTGGCAGAGCTGCCGTTCGAGCCAGGCTTGCTGACACGGGCCCGTGTGCCTCAGTCGTGTTGTTCGGCCACGTGTGTGTGCTAGAAAACAGGAGTCCCCTGGGTTCAGATCCCGGCTCTGCGTGAACTGCGCACGTGACTTTTCCCTTCGGAGCCTCTGTTCCTTCAGCTGTGGAACAGGGCCTTGCCTCCCTTGCTGGTTTGGAGTGAAGGTTACTTCTGACCGCAGGTGTGACGGCGTCTGGGCTCAGGCAGTTAGCTCCGACTGCTATGTGAGCGCAGATCCGGAGTGGTGGTTCCCCACTTTCGGGTGAGGGCTTCTTTCCGGCGAGTGTGCGAGGCGCCTGCTGCTTTGTACGCACACAGAGAGAGCCCGTTGGAGTTACTAAATGAAGTGTGCTTCAGCAAAAGGGCACACCATGGAAGTACGGGAATTTGAGGGGAAAGCAGCATTTTTTGTATGGAGCTAGTAATGGGGGTTACAAAAAATGTCATTCTTTGCAAATAAGGCTGAGATGGTTTATCAGAGTCTCTCTGATGAAAACAATGCTTTTCAAGCAAATCTGGTTCCCATGATTTGGGATCACTCCACAGAATGTTCAAAGTTTAGTGTCAGCTGTTTGCAGCAGAAAATGGGCTGACAGTTTCCTGTGTCCTTTTGAAGCCTTTCAAAGCATCACGGGAAGAATGAAGACCATTCTTGGCCCAAACATTTGCCCCATGGGGTGCAGGGCCCGTTGAAACAGCCTTGTATAGCAAAGGAGGGTCAAGTCAAAGGAGACCTTGTTCCCTGCCAGGCTCTCAGAGGGCAGCCTGGAACCCCGCTGGCCACACTCAGCCGCTGTTTGAGATGCGGTGTTTGTGGACACCCCCCCCCCCCCCCAGCATCTAATGCCGCTCAGGCTTTCTTCCAGAAATCCCCTGGGATGGGAGGACATCTGTGGCATAAGGTGGGGGCTGACAAAGGAAGTGGGTGGCAAGGTGCTGCCAACTGGCAGGTTTCTCTCTCCCTCCCCACAGCAGGCCAGGGGAGCTGCTGAGCCTCCTGGATTCCAGGCCTGCTGCACAGAGCCACAGAGCGGCCGTTCACCCTGGATGTTTAGAGGAAACAGCAAAGCACAGAGTCCGGGTGGGTGAAGGGCTGGCTCCCTGGGTGTGCGCTGCTGCACGAACGTGGCAGAGCAGGCAGTGTTTTTCCTCATTTTATCCTGTTGTCTTGGAATTTCACTGGTCTCTTTCCTATTTAAATAATGTCCACTTGCCCGTAGGCACAGACAAGCTTCCTGTGTCTTGGACGAGCCAGTAATTGAAGAAACTTGGCAAGTGCTGGGTGAAGTGATGGGTTCGAGGGCCCGGACCCAGTGTCAGTGGGAGCTTCCGCCATACTTTTCAGGAGTCAAGGGATATGTTTTTTCGGGTTGGGAGGTGGGGAGCTGTCGATGTTTTCCCTGGGGATAAATCTCATGTGATTCTATGAATCTATGGCTTAGTGTGGTTTACTTTAAAAACAAAC
Organism: Carollia perspicillata; assembly: GCA_004027735.1. NCBI lineage: Eukaryota > Metazoa > Chordata > Mammalia > Chiroptera > Phyllostomidae > Carollia > Carollia perspicillata. The sequence continues at coordinate 106,768 of PVKM010000359.1, forward strand.
AACAAAAACTGTTGAACATTTCAGGAGTACTGTTCTTTCACTCAGACACCCAAATAAATCCTTTCTCAGGGTTTTATTTCCAGCCTTGGTGGGGCTGGGGGCTGAGGTTGGTGTCTTCTCTCGGAACCCCCACTGCATTTGCTCCTGCTCCTGACGGTGCAGACGGCAGAGGGGGCCTGTGAAAGCCTTTCATGAGAAGAAGTGGCACAAAATGGAGAGGCAGTTACCTTAGGACACGTCTCGCTGACGAGCGCCCCAAACAAATGGAGACAAAGCCCAGAGGCTCACGGACACGGTCAGAGCTCTGGTTCAGAGCTCCAGCGCTGGGCCCTGGGGTTCTGAGCGAGGTTCTGGGGAGGGAGCTGGCCAGGCCAGTGTGCACCACCTCTGCAAAGGCTGCTGCCCTCTCACATGGTCTGTTTTGTAAAAGCAGAAGTCCTCTTTGTTGGTTTTTTTCTGTTAGCTAAAAGAAGTACTTATAGCCACTTTGTTTTACTACCGGACCTTTTGTAAAGTAGGAGATAACCTGTGTTTTAAAAAGACACCAAGTTACTTACCATGGGACAGGCGGGTTCTGTTGGAATCTGGGATTTTGTTGCCCCTGTGTTCCTCCGAATTGGATGGACAGGTGGTGGGGTTTCCAGCCCCTCTCAATCTTGATGGGGCCCTGTCCACCCTGCCCCTGGTGGGTCTTCTCCCCCAGACTCTCAGCACTCTCGTGGGGGCCTGAACAGCCCTGGGAGGCCGGGCCTGGGAAGAGCAGGACCCGCAGGAGTGGACGGGGACTGCAGCAGACCGAGGGCCCAGTGGGCACGCTCAGGAACCAGGGACTGGGTCTCAGAGAAGCAGGGTGTACGAACAAGGGAGGACATCACCCCGTTGGTGCCCGTTTGAGGCAGGGATCAGGAACAGTAGGGCTGCCCCCTGGCGGGAGGTGGGCGGAGCGTCAGTGTGGCCAGGTGGCAGTGAGGCACTGGGATGTGGGGTCCCCAGTGTCCTCACTGAGTCCCCGGTGGATGGGGGACCTCTCTGGGAAGAGGGTTTGACAGACACTCCTGTGCACCTTCTGGAGACGAGACAGCACACAGCGGGCTTAAAACACCAGTTGGCATTGCCCAGCAGGGGGCCTGGCATGGGGCGGAGGTCTCCTGCCCTCACCCTTGCCCTGCTTCGTCTTAATGGAGGATGGAGATGGCGGGGGAGGAGAAAGAAGTTGGAGGGGAAGGAGGCAAGTGCGGGGCAGGACGCCCCCTTGGGCGAGCTGCGAACACAACTTCCAGTGGCCACCAGGGGGCAGCACTGCCCAGGCTGCAGGCTCCTTCCGCCGTGGCTGCCGGGGCACGGAGTTACCGTGGCTGCATTACTCTGTTTGGATTTTAGTAAGTAAAAGGAATTGCGAGGGCCATGAACTTGGTGCAGATCCTCACAGCAGGGACCAACTGGTGCCATCTCTTCCGCACCTACGTACAATTTAAGGAATTCGTGCTGAAAGTGGGGAGGGGTGTGCACCACTTTCCCCATGGCCAAGGCAGCACGTGACCTACCGCGACTGGCATTCCCACGGTGAAGTACACGAGTGGCACACCTTGACAAATGGACGCATAGGCCAGTCCTTTGGAAGTAGGTTTCCACGTGGCAGGTGAGTGATGCTTCCCCGCTGCTAAAGGTTAACAAGCCAGTGGTGGGGTTGGCAGATCGTCACACTGGCTTGGCCTTAGAAGAACTGAGAACCCAGGGAGTCAAAGTCAAACCGAGCAGCATCTGGGAGCCTCTGGGGTGAGTGTGGTGGGGGTGGGGGGCAGTTTACGGCACCCACCGTTGGACATCCTACTCCAGGGCCTCCCCCTTGCTGGCCAGTTCCATCGCCATAGAGAAACCCTCCCCAGAAAGGGGGAGGAGGGAGAAGGAGGCTGAACTTCTGGTCAACCTTTTCCCACCGCTCTCCCTGCTCATTCCTAGGAAGGCCGGGGGCCCTGGATGGCATAAAATGCACAGGGGGGAATTCTGGGAGCTTCGGCAGAGGCAGGTTTCTCCATGAACCCTGGGTCCACAGCCTCCTGACAGACTCCGCTCGGTTTCCACCTGCCCCTTTTCTCCACCAGCTGGTGGAGGGGGCCCAACACATGATGTTTTTATGAGAACCCAGACATCCGGTGACATCTCTGGAAAAGCGGGGCCAGGCAGCTCCTCACTGGAAAGACGTGGTGCCCTTCATCCCCACGGTGTGACCCACGTGGCGGCTGGAACCTGGGACCTGTGGACACTCAGTGAGCTTGACCCAGACCTTCCCACTGACTGCAGAGGTCTGAAGCCCCAGCAAGGCTCCCTGGAGTTCCTGACTGTTTTGCATGATCGGCTTCCCACTGGATCCGTTTCCTTGCCAAGTGTTGCCCTCCTCCCTGCACCCTGCTCTTCATTTCTGTGGTTCCCTGGACCCGCACCAAGGGCAAGGATCTCCCTGTGTTCTCGGTCCCTCCAATGCGACACTGAACACAAATGGCCGCCTGTCGCAGAGCTTGGCTGCAGCCACGGGAACTCCATGTGTGTCCCGAGGGATTCGCCCTGAGTGCCTCACCCCAGCCCCCAGCGCCTTCTTCTCTCCTGCTGACTCCTCGGTCTTCCCCTTCCCAGCCCTCTCCTCTCTTTTTTCGCTTTTCTCCTCCTCCTTGGGAACAAATTACCAACATTTATAATAGTTCCACCCACCTTTTTTTAAGCTCCCTACATGTGTCTTTCAAGTCTCACTTTCTGACCCCAAAGAGAGACAGCTCTTCTGTGGAGAAGCAGAGCACTGGAGAGAACTGATTTGCTCAGGTTCTAATTCCTGTGCTACCTCGTGTATGACTCTGGGCAAGTCACATCACTGTCCTGTGCCTCAGTTTCCTGTTCTGTAAAAACAGTCCTCACAGGGTTGTGGAGAGGACTAAATGAGTTAGTAATATATGTGCCATTGACAGATGAATGGATAAACACATTGTGGTGTATCCATGCAATGGAATATTATTCAGCCCTGAAAAAGGAGTGTAGTCCTGATATCTGATATGACTTGAATGACCCTAAAAAACATTACACTAAGTGAAGGAAACCAGACTAAAAGGTTACATATTATTAAGAGATACCCAGAATGGACAAATCCATAGAGGCAGAAGACAGATTCATGGATAGCAGCAGACAGAAGAATGGGCAACGGGGAGTGGCTGCTTACGACAGTGGACTCAAGACTTGGAAAATTTTAGCTTAAGGTAAGAAGTTATAAGTCTGGCAAGCAATATGTATGTTACAGCTTTTGTTTCAGAAACTACAGATAAGGTCCAGCGTGACTCCTGGGAAAACAGCCAGCCCCCTGGGGCACCGCTAAAGATTACCGCCTGGGGACATCCGGGCCTTTCGTGCGCCAGGGAGAGCAGACCACCACCCTCCCCTGGGAACAGCCAACTGCCCAGAACAGGAGTGCTGAAGCGTCACTCACCTAATCCTCCCTGAATCTCAAAGCCCTCACCACTCCTTGTTCATCCACTCGCCCCCGCTTTATAAAAATTCTGGCCAGGAAAGAGAAGGGAAGATGGTCTGTTAGGGTATGAACTCACCGTCTTCTCAGATTGCCGACCATCCAAATAAAGCGCCCATAAAGATTCAATCACTGTCATTGCTTATTGGGTTTGGTAGTGACAGGCAGCCTGAACGTCGGTGTCTTTTCTGGTTATACTTAATGGAATGGGGTGTGCTGGGTTTTGAAAAGATTTTGAAATTAGCCTTGGATGGTGTGGCTCAGTGGATTGAGTGCCAGCCTGCAAACCAAAGGGTCATTGGTTTGATTCCCTGTCAGGGTACATATCTGGGTTGCAGCCCAGGTCCCCAGTAGGGGGCGTGCAAGAGGCAACTGCACACTGAAGTTTCCCTCCCTCTCTTTCTCCCTCCCTTCCCCTCTCTAAAAATAAATAAATAATACTTTTTTAAAAAAGTTTTGAAACTCAGGAGAGCTGATGGTTGTACATTTGTGAATGCCCTGAATGCCACTGAATTATGCATTTTTAAATGTTAGTGGTATGCTAGGTGAATTTCACCTGTAAAATAAATAAATGGAAAGCAATTTTTCTGCTTCCTGGCATATAAGAAATAATCAAAACATTATTATTGCCCACCTACCACTCCAATCAACATAGGGGGCTGTTAATCTCAGCTGTTTCAAAGTAAGAAAAAAATCATTCAATGGCCGCAGCAGAAGGGAGCCTCAGGCCCAGGGAGAGAGTTTGCCTGAGGGCTGCTCCTTGCAGAAACATTACTAACTGGAAGACAATAACGTTTTCATCTGGTTGCCAGGAGAGCACACAGGGACCAGGTCACAGCACCATCAAAAATTTTCGGGGGGTCTCTGGGCTCATCAGGGTGACTCTGGGCACGGCAGGGGGAGGGGCGTCCCAGGGGTTGAATGTCTCTGGGGTCCGCACCCTCCTTTGCTCCCTCGGTCGTCTTTTTTCATTGGGGTGGAATTCACGAGCTGGAAGTCCACCCCCTCAAAGCGTCGTCTGTGATTCGGTGGGGTTCAGCACACCCACAGAGGCGCCGGCATTTGCTCCGATGGCTCCAGCAGCCTCCTGGGTGTCCTTCCCTGTGGAGTCCTCCAGGCTGGGCTTCCAGCCTCAGCTGCTCTGACCTTCCAGAACATAGGCCTGACCCTAGTCCTCCCCTCTTTACCTACCCTACCTAAAATACCTCCTGAGACCCCTCAACCCCCACCCCAGCATAGTGTCTGGATTCCTAGCGTGCCCACCCCTGTCCCCTCCCAGTGCCCCCAGTGGCCCCAGCGCCAGCCATCCCGAGCCCCTTGTAGTTACCCATCGTGCAGGTGGCTGAACTCGGGCTGTGGGACTGCTCTGCGGTGTGGAAGGGCCGAGCCACCTCTCTCCTGCCCCTTCCCTTCTCCAGGCTTGCCCTGGGACAGGACCTGACGGTGCCTCCCTCGGCCTGGTGCACCTTTGCTGGGTGTTGACCATCACCCTGGAGAACTCTGCAGGTGCTGGCCACCCACATGCACCCACTTGCCTTTACTCCTGCCGTGGGCAGCAGGCACCAGTGCCCGGGTTGCCGTTTACGGCAGGAAAGACAGAGTGAGCTCTCCCAGCTGCTCAGGAAAGCCCAGGCCCGCAGGCTGGAGGGGAGAACAGGCGGCCAGGCCCCCAGGTGGAGAGGTGGGACCCAGTGTATGGGGAGCTCCGCTGGGGGCCCCCTGGAGGAACCCCTCCCTGCACCACCATCGGCCTGGCCCTTCCCTCTGGAGGCTGGTGAGGAGTTCAAGGCTCCAAGAACCAGGGTCTGGGCATTTCCTTTGCATATTCGCTTCTTGAGCTGGCACCCCCTCTTTGGAATATCATCACCATTGTGCCTTGTTCAGATGTGGGCAGTTGGGACCCCCAGGGGACAGTGACCACTGTGTCCCAAGTCCTGGCATCAACCTCAAGTCGACCTTCTCTTTGTTTCACTGCGGCTGAATGACGACGGTCTGGGAGATGGGCCTCGCGGGAGGGAACGAAAGCTTGCTTAGGAGCAGAGCAAGCTGGTTAATGAAAGGCAGTTTGTTGAATTCCGAACAGTTCTGCAAAGGAAAATCTCATTGTTTCAAGCATTTAGTTTCATTGTTTCATAATGAATTACTTAATTGATCGCAGTGTTGCATTTGTTAATGTCTTAGTTGGTAATTATTTACTCTTTTGAACTGAGAGGTTGGAGGGAGTGCTACCCAGTCTCCCACACATTGCATGGAGGTACTAGTGGGACTTTGGTAGGGTCATGACCCATGGTTATTTACCTCTTTGTTATTATTTATTGTTGCAACTGCACCACGATGCTACCAGCCCCAACTGGATGCAAGGGCAGCCTGTCTAATTGCTATCTCTAAATATATAGGACACCTGTGCTATGCAGGCAGCACGTCTCCGTCACCATGGTGATCAGGCAACGTCAGTCTGCAAACACATCCCTTGCAGCACATGTGGACCGGGGACAGAGGAAGCTCGGGCAGCTGTGCATCTGGCCAAGGAGGCGTGGTGTCCTTGGGGCTCAGGGAACCTAGCTGCCCAGGGCCCGTGGACTCTCTTCCCTGCCATGCACTGGGTGCCTAGGACTCCAAAATACCCGCTCCAGCGCCCTGAGCCTGCATCCAGGTCCGCGATGCCGCCTCCATAGGCCCGTCTCCTCCCGGGAAGACGGAGTGACAGTTGTGGACCTGAGACCTTGGTTGTGCACCCGAGGGGTGGCCCCGGTCTACAAGCTGGTGTGGAGAGACGGGCCGAGGTGTCCACGCACATGCACGCTCACAAGGCCATTTTTGGTAAGAGATGGAGGTGGAGGGTTAGGGTGGGCCAGGGGTCTTTATCTGTCTTCCCGCCCAAACCCCACAGTTCTGGGTGGGCCTGGCACGTGCCCCGACTCCTGGCTCTCTGCTCATCTGCTCCCGGGAGTGTATCAAGTACGTCCTCCACATCACCCGTCCCGGAGGTCGCTGAGCCGTACACCCCGTTCTCTCTGCCAGCTGGCCCCCTCCTTGTCCGCCTCCTGGCTGCCTGCCACGCCTTCCAGGCAAAGTGCCCCCGGCCTCTCCAGCTAGAGTCCCCCCTCCCTCCTCCGAGCCCCCAGCACTGATGCCTGTCCACCTCCCCAGTCTGAGGCCAGTCACTCCAAACGGCACTCATGGCCGAGGGC